>PYAF01005611.1:472711-507370 GCA_007407185.1 Glycine tomentella
TGAGGAAGATGCTTCACATCTGTTTTTTACTTGCCCTTGTATCCTACCCTTGTGGTGGGAGTCATGGGCTTGGGCTAGCATCATAGGAGTATATTCTTGCAAACCAAAGGAACATTTTCGACAATCATCTTTTAGTCACCTTCGCGGGAAAGCTTTATCTAGGTGGCTAACTTGGTGGTCAGCTTTAACATGGTGTACTTGGAATCATAGAAATCAGATTCTTTTCCATAATGTCTCCTTTAATGGCCACAAACTCTTGGAAGATGCCACTTTTTTCTGTTGGTCCTGGCTGAGGAACTTAGAGGATGGTTTTGATACACCTTTTTATTACTGGTCTAGCAATTTAAGAGAGTTTTTTGTACCTAGGGGGATGGGCTAATCCAGATGTACTTGTGTCTTTTGTTTCTGTTCCCGCGAATCTGTCAGAACTTCATTGGCTTTGGTCTAAACCCTTCTGTGTTGATTCGGCGGTTTTGTATCCATGCCAGTACTTCTCGTACTGGTTTTCTTTTATATATATAATCTATCTTTGCTGATCAAAAAAAAAAGCATCAACAAGGATAGATAGACGGGAAAACTGAAAAGTATCTCAAGCAGGGACCGTAAGGGAGACCCAATACTAAATAAAAATTCTGCAAGGCGAGTGTTTAGAAGTTAAAACCAAATCCATGTATCTAGACACTTGACATTTGAAATATTAACAGAAAACAAACGAGAATTATGTCTATATGACATGAATATGAACTCAAATTTATGAACAATATGGAATATACAAGTTTCTCTTTAGTTTTTCAAGAGAATTAGGGCAACTATAATATTATTTAATATGGATAGATAAAATATTTGGGAAACTAACAGAAAAAAGAATCGATGCTAAAAATATTTACAGCTTAAGGCATAGGAACACTTGACCACTCAAATTGCTACTCATTCTTTGAACACCATCAACCAGCAGAATGGTTAATCATTCATGAAGACATGAAATGAATATTTTTACCATTAACTTCTTTTTAATATTTTTTCCTAAATTATTTTAGCCCTGATCCTGCATTTGATCCAAGACACGTGCCAAATGAAAGAAATGACCTATCTCTATATGAGATTTTGAGTAACTCTTATACAATGAAAATGCTTACTAAAATCTCCAGAAACAAAGTGTAGACAAGAACAAATGCAATAAGCATGATATATTTTGGTTCAAAATATTGAGTAAAACTAAATTGCGCCCCCACATGGGAGCCTGCACACTGGACCATCCTTTAAACTTGAGAGAGTAAAACATAAGACCAGCATTCAAGCAATACTTGCACAAGTTGCAACTGAAATAAGAACTTAGATTGAAGCATCTTATAAAAAAGCAAATAAAGAAATGAAAAATAGTTTATGACAACTGATTGCTTAGAAAAGGAGAATTAATCAAAAAATACTGACCTTATAATTATAGATTGATTCACTTCATCTGTAAACAAAGCAAGAGACAGAGTACAAAGTTATAGCTCAAAACAAATGGAAGCAGCATAACTTTTGAAAGTTCATCCATATATATATGTAAATATAAGGAAAAGTTACCCCGTATCATTTCTCGGATGGCTGTGTCAGTAATTGCATATACATGAGGGCTTTCAATTGAATTACACTGGTAGGCTTCAATGTAGTCATTACCATACAGAGGAACTTTCTTAAAGGGATTTACAGCAACCAAAACAGGTCCAGCTTTCGTCTGAATTGAATACAGTTGTGTAATTAAAGATGTTATGGTTAGGAAACAAATTTGAAGAGAAAAACTTGAGCGATATAAAGACTTACATAGATCATATTATGGTTGTATCTATATTGCAGGTTGAATAAAACTGATGGCTCATTTAAATAACTTAGTTGCATGAGGTCATCCACTCCATCAAGAATATCAGGATTAGCTGGCACCAAACTCTCCTCTTTCACCTTTAAAACCTATGATTAGGGAGGGGGGGGTACCGTTAATCAGACCAAAAAAGCACTGAACATTCTTGAGAAATATTGCCACTTATCTTACTTTCCCATCAGGCAGTGAAATGACAGATTCAGCTTCAGAAGTTGTTATTATCTTTACCAGCTCCCAATCCCCATTTGGTAGTTGAAGCCAAGACTGAAGCTTCTGAAATAGTAAACTTCAGAAGTAAGAAAGGATAGGATTTCTATTAAACAGAGATCAAACAAACTCAGTAAAGAAAGGACTGATTTGCTTTGATGGCAATTATCTCCTTTTGAAAAAAATTAAACAGCTTATCAAAGCAACAAGGAATGCATTCCTTCCCCAGCACAGTACATCCACAGTCGGTCATTAAATAAAAAGAAAATATATCAATTCCTTGAACATTCTTCCAGAAAAATTAAGTTATTTGTCCAACTGAATAACTACATAACAGGTACAATAATAAACTGAATAACTGATCGCAAAACCCAGCAGCAGAATAAAACTGAAGACCAAAGCCAAAATTACCTTTTTTGAACCATAAGGATTTGTATCATTCCACCTGCTTTCCCTAGAGGATGTCAAAATCGACGGGAGGGGCAACGAAACAGATACTGAGTCTTCATCTGCATTAGACGGCCGGTCTTTTAATGATCTACCTTTTCCACCATATGGCGAGTCCTCATCAAAAAGATCCATGCCACCAGCACGGTCGTTAACTTCCTTAGAAATCTCCACTACCAGTGCACCATTATCAAGGCCATTTGATCCAATCGGATTGGTGCGTCTAAATTTAACATCTCCATGTTTTTCCACGAGAATGGGGTTGAACGCAGGAGGCAATGATTTGATGGAGTGGAAGGCAGGCAGGACAGTGGATGTCTGAGACATCTTCCCTTATAGACTTCTGCCATAACCAAAAAAGGTTACCATCAGGAAATGCAAATTGCGGAAAAGCGAAAAGCGATAACATTTTTCAAAAACAAAAAAGCTAATTTTCCATACACAAATGGGCCTTTCGAACTTTAAAACGAGGCCCCAGTGAATGACTTAATCAGGATAACATAATGGAGAGGGGACCCTAGCGCCACATACACACTCTACTCTCTACTCCCTAATCCATTGCTCCAGGCTTTAAAGTAGTCATCGAATTGACACGTTGAACCTCATTCCAAGCTGTAAAATTCAAAATCATGAACCTAACACAACCACGCCCCCACTCAGCCTAATCCAATGGACCCAAACTTAATGAACTCCCTTCAAGGTTGAAAACATCTTCCACCTTCAATCTTTCTTTCTTTTTCTTTTAAAAATACTGCAACATTAACACAGAAACCGATCTTTGGTTCTACACTTCTACTCAAACATCAATTTCTAAGTTAGTAAAAAACTTATAAGCATTGGAATTTTTTTAAGAAAAAAAGAAACACAAAAATCAACTAAGTTGAAATGCCTCACTTAGAAACTAAAAATCAAGATAATAAAATTTCAAACAACAATCCTCATTATCTTCAAGTTCTCCTCGTTTTGCGTGCCGAGAACCAGAAGCATAGCCAAAGAACGCTCAAAACACAAACACGAACGAAATCAGCAACTTAATCACATTCTCGTGAAGCGGATCCACTAACCTCAGAAGACGAAGAAGATGACTTGTGAAGAAGAATGAAAAAGACGAAGAAGATCTTGCAGAACGGAGTTAACGTTGGAGGAATCGATGAGCATTGAGCGATTCAGAACTCAGAAAACGAAGAGAAGAAGAAGAAACACAATGTGTTCTCGGAAGAGCCTCAGCCTCACAAGGCCACGTTTGGTTCCTCACAATGTATGGAGAAGAAGAGAAGATGAAAAATTTGAAAGAAACAGCTTTTTTGGCTTTGCTTTTCACACTTCCTATTTAGCATAATAATCACACAAATTTTTAAAAGGATTATAAAAAAGGAGGGGAGGGAATTTTTCTTAAAAAAAAAAAAAAACTTTTTGTATTTCATATAGTTTAAAGTTTAATTCCTGGTCCTGACCATTTCAATTCAAATCAGTTCTTTTCCGTTTCTTACAAATTTTAAATTTTAAGTTGTTTTTGTATTGCGCGTTTTTCCTTGCCAACCGAATTTGAAGAAAAATTCAGTTAGTACAATTTTTTCGCTGGAGCTTGAGAATTGACGAAACTACCCTTGCAGGTGGTGATTTCCGGCATCAATGTAGGGAACTAATGAGTAATAATAATTGGGAAAGTTGTTAGTTCCTCACTTACTCCCCCGTAACTTGTTAGATGGCAATTCACAAATATATTTTTTTACTAATTACTAATAAATATCATGGCTTGGTAGATATTTTATGTTAAATTTAACCAATAACTTGATTGTTGCTAAGTCTTACATCATTAATTTTTTTCCTTTATGGTAGGATTCCACCATGTTGTTGTTTGGTGCCTAAACAACTTATTTCCATGTTGCTATCAATTATCAATAAAGTAATTACATAGATCACGAAAATGGCTTGGAGGATAAGCCACATAATATTTATTTTGTTAAATGATATAAACAATTTGAGAAATGCATGTTAAAATCTGCATTTCATATTATGCTATCCCCAACAAATTACAACCTATGCTTAATTACAATGTGTGGTGACAATGCATAATCATCTTCGTAGATGTTACTTCAAAATATGCAATGTACGTAGTCTTTAATTGACTAGTTCTGATGCCGAAGTACAACCATATTACATTTATAAAATTCAGGTAAATGAGTTCTGACATCATATGATAATATTAAAAATTGTCAATTCTTTTCCATTTAAATTGTTTTAAAAACATGAAATAAAAAGGATTTCTTGAGAGATTACTGTCTGGTAAACAAATTTCAATTAGATTAAGAATGTAATTAGAAAAGCAAAATTTGTTTTTAATTATCATTCAATCATTATGATAAGTTTATAATAATTAATTTTAAAATCATACCTCAAATAATATTTAATTAATAGTAAAAAGTATTACAATGTACAACGCAATGTTAGTTTGCCTTTAGAATTGATAATTTTCCTACAAATCAACACATCTATATTTAGCAATCTTTTGACCTTATTCAAGTGTTTTTTTAGGATATTTATAAGAAAATCGCATAAAATATCTTAGACATTAATAAGGACAAAGAATGATTGTCGATATATAAAAAAGATGAAACACAAACAATGAACTTTACACAAAGTGTCAAACTTCTAATGAAAGGATATGTGAGTGAATCTAATACACAACTAAATGAGAGGAGTGCATAGACTATATAGGTATGGAACTATACAATTGAAGATAACTTAAAAGAATTTATTAGTGTTACCTATATCAACAAAAACATATATTTTTTCATAACTTATCACTTAAGAATTTAATTATTAAGTTGCTTGATTTTAAGTAATTTCGAAATATGTAACATCTTGAAAAGTTTCTTAAGAAAGATGTGAGTAATGACAAAACACACTAAAAAAACTTGTAGTGCTTTATAAAAGTAATCATCAATCCACAAAACAACAAGTGTTACACTTTAAAAGAATAAAAAATAACAAATAACCTTATAAGTTATACAATTAAATTTGTATGTTAAAGAAAATCTTAAAAAAAAACAAAGGATATGTGAGTAAGATTTTAGAAGGAAAAAAATAAGTTTTTTTTTTTTAAATGTAAGTTATACTTCTTCACTCCTTAATTATAAAATCATTTTCAAATTTTTTTACCTCTTTTTATGAGAAGATCTTTTTCTAATTTTTAGATGTAATAATTATTTTTTTTCTACACATCCTTACCTAATTATTCTTTGTCCTAACATTAATGAGAAATAATTAAATGGATAGAGAGATAGGAAAATAACAATTTTAGAATAATAGTACAAATAATTGATAAATTTAATATCATCAATTAAATTAACTAATTTTCTTAAAAAGTATAAACGAGTTAAAATGATATTATAATTAGAAATAAAAAAAGATATAATATTTATCCACAAAAATTGATCTAATTTTAAGAAACGAACTCATATCCTTATCTTTATCTAACTTTTGCTCTCCTCCCATATTGGATCAACAAAACATCATTTGAAAGCTCATCAATATCTTCAACAAATATACTCAAATTGAACCAAACTATAAAGAATAACTATTTAGTGTCACTTTAAAAGGAAAAAAATAGAAGGGACATAAAAAAAAAGGTAGAATGTGGAATGATGATAAGAGTAATGTGGCCCAAAAGCAAAAAGAGCCGTTTCAATAATATTATAATGATAATTATTGGACTTGACAAACAGGGATTGTTGCAAAGGTACGTTGGGGTGGATGAGAGATGAGGGAGTCAAAGCAGGATACGGCTATTTGAATTGTTACCGTCTGATTTAGATTAGAGGTCTAGTGATGATGCAAATGTGGAAGTGAGAGCTGCTGATAGCGTCTCCTTAAAGCATCTTCTTGACCTTTCAAATAAAGGCATGCAAATCTTAAGATGCACTGCACTGATATTGTTGTCCCTTTTTTTTTTCAGGTCGAAGCTTATATTGGTACCCTTCTTTGTGTCAATGTATCATCTATCGGCTCCTCGGTGGGATATGCTTTATACACCAGCCCAAATTCTAATACATCTAGTATAAGTGTATAACAATACATATGCAAAAATATCATTAATTATAAATTTATGGAGTCATACGGATTGCTCAATCTATATATGAAGCCCCGTAAGCTTATAATGAAGGATATTTTTTAAAATACAGTATTTATACTCGTGTATTAGAATTTCAGCTGTTCTATAAAACATTCCCTCCTCAGTTCTCATCGCTGCTATTTACGCTGTTAACCAGGCCCCATACTAACAAAGCTTGAATCTGCTAATCAAAAGCCCTTCTTTTGGGCAAAAAATTAAATTAAATACAAATTAAATAAAAAATTAGCAAAATGGTGCAAATGACCAAATAATTGGGAAAAGGGTGCAGCCAATCACGCCCCATTTGGGGTGTGTTTAAACACGCCCAAATGGAGGCGTGTTAGCCCTGGTGATGACACGTGGCAGCAAAAATGGGGGTGCAGGGTTTTCGCGGT
This sequence comes from Glycine tomentella, assembly GCA_007407185.1. Classification (NCBI taxonomy): domain Eukaryota; kingdom Viridiplantae; phylum Streptophyta; class Magnoliopsida; order Fabales; family Fabaceae; genus Glycine; species Glycine tomentella. Next base: position 479,736 of record PYAF01005611.1, read on the forward strand.
GTTTTCGTAAATTACGGAAGGTCATAACTTTTGACTGGGACGTCCGATTGACGCGAAACCGGTGGCCACGCGCTCGAAATTGAGAGAAGAAGGCCTAGGCGAGTTCCCAAAGGGGACTTGCCCAAAATTTTTTCCCAAAAGAGGCCTCTAAGTGCCTTAAAAATGCGATTTTGTCTTTCAGCCTCCAAACAATTGCTCGTTTTTTGACTTTTTACTTAATCAATTAGTGAATTGCATGCTGTTTTTTATTTTTTCAATTACTTCTTTCAATTTAGAGCGTTTTGACATAAAATACGCTTCCATCGAACATTTCTATCAAAATTTAGGGTTTATTTAAAGTGTAACAGATGTAATTTCTTAAGCATGTATATATACGTCAAGCATATTTGTTGTTTCTTGTAGTATTGGATGGTAGGACAAATTACATATATACGTAGGGATGGAAATGGGTTAGGCCATCTATCAGGGGCTTTTGGCTGACCTATTTAAGGCTAGGTTAAAACTTTTTGAAAAACCTATTTAAAATAAAAAGGGACAAAACTCAACCGTTAAAAAAAACTTGTTAAACCTATTAGGCTGACTTATTTAATATATATATATATATATATTTATTGTAAAGTAGGTTTTTAATATATAATAGGCTCGTAGGTCAAGCCAAGCTTTTAAATGGGCTAGGTCAGACCTAAAAAAACCTATGATAGATAAATAGGGTAGGCCAGGCTTTACATTTTTAAATCAGGCCCAAGTCAGGCCTAACGAAGTCTGACCTGATATGACCTGTTTCCACCCATATATATAAATCAAGCAAATTCTTTAAACATTTATAATTTTTTATAGGAATGTTCGATGAAGGCGTATTTTATGTCAAAACACTCGAAATTGAAAGGAGTAATTGAAAAAAATAAAAAACAGGCCAGGCCACGCCTAACGAAGTCTGACCTGACTTGTTTCCACCCATATATATACGTCAAGCAAATTCTTTAAACAGTCATAATTTTTTATAAGGATGTTCGATGGAGGCGTATTTTATGTCACAACGCTTGAAATTGAAAGAAGTAATTGAAAAAATAAAAAACAGCATGCAATTCACTAATTGATTAAGTAAAAAATCAAAAAACGAGCAATTGTTTGGAGGCTGAAAGACAAAATCGCATTTTTAAGGCACTTAGAGGCCTTGTTTGGGAAAAAATTTTGGGCAAGTCCCCTTTGGAGACTTGCCCAGGCCTTCTCCTCTCAATTTCGAGCGCGTGGCCACCGATTTCGCGTCAATCGGACGTCCCAGTCAAAAGTTATGACCTTCCGTAATTTACGAAAACATCGCGAAAACCCTGCACCCCCATTTTTGCTGCCACGTGTCATCACCAGGGCTAACACGCCTCCATTTGGGCGTCCATTTTTCCAATTATTTGGCCATTTGCACCATTTTGCTAATTTTTTATTTAATTTGTATTTAATTTAATTTTTAGCCCCTTCTTCTGAGCCCAAAATCAAGTCTTTAATTTATCTGATATTTTGAAAATACGTCAATTTCTGAAATATATACTTTATGAAAAACGATTCTTAAAATTAATTAGATTGATCTCAATAATGCAGATTTTAATCTAATGCCCTTTGTTTGAGTTTATCTTTTAAATATTAAAAGATATTTTAAAAAATGTTGCAATAATTGTAATTAATATAAATAACTTAAAAGATGTTTCCAATGCTTTTTCCATATTCTTAATGCATATTTGGTAACACACATTTAAAATAGTTTCCAACAAAGCTGCAAAAAGAAATACTAAATTTTTAATAATAAATAAACAAGCAGATCGACTGGTATAGACATCATACATAAAGAGTAGACATACTATGAAGGCTTGTCATTGTGAATCTGTAAAATTAAATAATGGTGTTCCAATCAACAACAACCAATAGCTTATCACTGTATATTAAATAAGCACATAAAACTGTGTCATGCGATAAAACCGCTTGATTATTGATGGGTTTAACCAACACAAGTATTACTCTGTGATGCGGCGGTTAATTGTGCAAACAATTGCTCAAAATAAACACTGCCTGAGTTGCCTCAACAATCCTTGGCTTGCTTTTACAATTCAGAACAAGTGGGGAAACCCAAATAAAATAAACAATAAGGTAAAATCTGGTATAAATTAAAGCAAGCTTTAAAAAATGATTTTGCAATTTCAGTATTGTCAAAACCGGAACATTACTACTCCGAAAATAAGATTATGGTTTTTACAGCACGGGATTTTGATGTGGACAAAAGTCATCTACAATCTGCACCAACTGCATCAACAATGGATTTGAAACCATCTCTTTCCAGGCATGCAGCTAATTCAGCCTGAAACCAATTGAATAAGAATGAGAATTTTGATGCATACACTGAGTGATTTGAGTCATCAACCATATTCTGAGGAATAAATGCACGAGAATTTTGGTGCATACACACACTAATTGCAGGGCATACCTTTATCTGAGGAATAAGTGCAGGTCCCCCATAAGCGAATGCGGTATAGAGCTGAACTAGAGTTGCTCCAGCTCGTATTTTCTTATATGCATCTTCCCCACTAAATTAATATAAAAAGCTCAAAAAGATTATTGTATAACTCATGTTTTTTAAATCATAAAAGATACACTGTAGATAACTAGTAATCAGCTACACTAATGAATGAGTGAAGGAACATGTAGTTTTTACCTGCTAATGCCCCCACAGCCAATCAAAGGAATCCTGCCCTGATATAAATGAAATGACAGCGCCAAGTTGATAAGTGTGACTAACATATATAAGTAAAGCACAACTCCCCCCCGAAAAAATATACATAAAGGGAAGTAGAGAACAAAATATAAGAGTTCAGATGATTTTGACGTGCATTGGAAAGACTGCTAAATAGGGAAATAAAAAACTGTAACTGCATAGGAAAGAGGGAAAACAAATCAATGAGATAGCATACTGTACTATACAGAATGCAGCCAAGTGTTTGTCACAGCCTCACTGGTATTTGCAGGTTATATTATTAAATTTCACGCCAAGGAATGAAGTGATTGCCTCTAACTTTTACTCCAAGTAACCACAAATTATGTGCAACTATACACATGCAAAATCTATAATTAAAAATATTGAAAATAATTAACAGCAAAAGGAACTTCAAGACTATCAGGATCTGAGTATTTTCTATGTGGCAGCTGTAATTCAGTGCTTACAAGTGAATACATTATCATCCAACAAATACTATATTGCTTGCATAATCCAGAGTAATGGCATGCATTAGAGACATGGGATTGCATGCACCTCTATCTCAGTACTGTTTACAAATAACACAGTAAAACCAATAGACATACCCTAGTCAAGATATACATCTCCTTCAAGATGTTGGTGGAGAGATTGAAGAGAGGCTTCCCACTCAAGCCACCAGTTTCTGAAGCCAATGGATTTTTACTAGCAGGATCTGGTCTTGAAATGGTTGTGTTTGATATAATCTAGAAAGAATACATAATTAGAGAGCAAATGAAGTGAATATCGGGCCTATTCAAATACAAGGTATAAGTGCTTTTAAGAGCTTCTTTGCTGGAAATATAGAAGTTTTTTCTGGTAGAGAAGTTATTAAAAGCGGTCAAAAGGACTTTTAGTCTTGTATCCAAATAGGCTCATTGTGCAATTAGAAGATTTAAGTTCCGGCTAGTGACTACAATTTGAAATTAGTGATGAAGCAGAGAGATACCAGTCCATCCAAGTGAAGAGTCAAGGCAACCTACAATCAAAGCAGAAACTGTTATAGAGCATATGAGATTATGAAGATAGGAGAAATACATTAACATGCACATGCTTACTGCAGCAATATCTTCAAGGTCTTCTTTTGACAAATCTGGAGCAATTTTTACCAGCAATGGAGGTGGGCCCTCCTCACCCCATTGCATTTCATCACGAGCAGCTTGAACCTTCACAAAAAGGCAAATTTTTCAAGAGTCAAGTTCCCAAGTATGCAACACAAAAAACTCATGGAGAAAGCTTCACATTCTAGTTCCAAGTTCTACCTTCTTCACAAGATCCTTCAATTGCTTTCTTCCTTGAAGCATGCGCAAACCAGGGGTATTGGGTGATGAAACATTAATCACCTAGAAAAGGATATTAAAAACATTAAACAGAATAGAATACCAAACATTTTGTCTTACAAATTTGTAGCAAGCTGCACAGATGCTTGATTCAAAAAAATTGGAATCCCTATGTCAGTTGTTTTTTGCCATCCATTTCTCACTTTTCAAAATCAGGGAATTGGCAATGGAGGTGACAACACCCTTGAAAGAAACACATTTGTTGAACATCAAAGACAACCTAAAAACATAAACCTTCAAATTGGATAATCAATCATACTACTCACATCATGTTCTGATGAAAGGTTTGGGTGGGAAATTTGGAGGATGTAAAACCTTTCCCATTTCTGAGTTTCCATCCTTTCCTTTCTCCATAACTAACTTAAAAAAAAAAAAAAAAAAAAACGACCAGGGATTTGAAGCTGGCAGTAAAGGCAATGATCCTGGGTATAAATCTTAGATCTCTTTAGTCATTATACGCCACCACACTTCTGTTTCTTAGTAATCCAACATTTTATATCGAAGATGTATCTTTCAATTTGTTAGCTTTTGTAAGCAACTACACATAATATCGATAATGAATGATGATAAACCACGAACTGTAAAAGTTCATTGTTATTCTATGGAGTATAAAAAGGCTCAAGACACAATTTGCTAAGTAAGGGATTGTAATCATTTTTTTGTGTTTAAAAAAGTAATAAAAAAAATGCATGACATACAAGCCGAACCCAACAGAAAAGGAAAGGTGACTGACTACCTTTACTGCATCTATCTAACTGCATGAAGAGAGTTACTAAGCATGTTAGAGTTTAGGCATGAAAGGAGTACAGTTTATTTATAATCTGCACTCAGTCATACCAAGATAAGTTACAGTATACAAGGTTGTCTATTTTTCCTCTCTTTTCTATAAAAGGCACATATAAGAAAAGACTATTTACCAAGTAATCAGCATATTGGGACAATGTATGAACCCCTTGAACATAATCTGACGCAGCATCTTCACTTGTCTTGTTCTTTCCAAGATTGACACCAAGGATGCCAGGGCCAGCTTTTCCACCATGTTTGACTTCATTATTGGAAGAAGGTGAAGCGCTTGAAGTTTCATCTAGTTTCCTCTTACCGTGCTGAGCGCCTAGCCGCTTCGCAACAGCAACAATTCCCTCACTATTAAAACCACATCTATTTATTACGGCACTGCAAATTAAATTTATCAGTCTTAGAGCAATGTAGCTAACATAAGCAAACTTTTAAAAAATTCATCTTATAGCATCAACAACCTTCTGCGGTGTATAGAAGTGGTTGGAAAAGTCAAAAAAGAAAATATAAAACAGATTCAATCTGTTAATCAGAAGCAGAAGAACAAAGAAAAAAATATAAACTCTTTCCCTTCTTTTCGCAACCTGAAGATACGAGGTTTTGGATTCCCATCCTGGGGGACAGGAGTAACAGAGCCTACCTCCACAAAGCCAAAGCCCAGAGCAAGTAAACCATCTACAGCCTCAGCGTTTTTATCAAAGCCTGCAGCAAGGCCTACTGGGTTGGAGAATTTTCTTCCCCAAACTTCTAGCCCTAAGATTGATGGGTCGGGCCTCTTCTCCCTTGGAACCCAACCACGAGCTGCAGCCGAGACACCCAAGTTGTGTGCAAACTCAGGATCCAGCAAAGCAAAAAAAGGATTCACAAGTTTTGTCGCCGAGAATAACCATCCACTGCAAAAGAGATAACTCCAAATCTGGATCATTCATTTCCAAGGTATGCATTTCATTTTCAAATCAAGGCACCAAGCATTTGTTGTCCTGGAGAAATCACTTAAAAATTGCATTTATTTTCAAAAAAGAGTTTTCTTTTTTTTTTCTCTCCCTCATATTAAAAAGTAATACTATAACACATCAAATGAAGAATTAGAGGAGGAAAACAAAATGCATACAACATTCAAACTCCCAAATGAAGTACCAGAAAGTAGCTTCATCCACAGTACTCACATAAGCTCCACCAGCTATAAGTAGACCTATGGTGGCTCCTGTCAACAACCTTCCCTGCAATTCAAAGTAATCAATGTAGGTCAACTACACAAACCAGATAAAGTTACAACATACATGCACATGTAAGCTACAAACTTAATCACACAACACAAATATTCCGTATTTTCCTAAATATGTTTCCATGAATTCTCTCTAAGATCTTTCAATCCATTAACACACGAAATCGCACTCTGCAACACGCACCCCACATTTGCAAATTGCCGCATGTTAAATGAAACGAGCATCTTCCAACCTCAAAATGAATCAACAAGACAATGCATAATGTCAAACACCATAAATACACACGGACACGAAGGATGAGAATACGCACTTTCTTGGAATAATGACCGATCTTAGGAGCAATATTTGGCGCAGAAGAAAAGCATCTAACGCCAGGAAGCTGATTCGAGACTACCCTTTTGAGAAGAACGTCTCTCAGTAACTTTCTAGAAGACCATGCGGCCATGAGTTCAGAGAATTCGCAAAAACAACCGAACAATGGGTAGGGAACGGAAGCAGTGGATGAGAGGAATTTGAACGAAAGCAGTGGATGACGCTGAATGCGGTGGCTCCGGCGGCGACAGAGCCGTCGTCAGTGAAGGCGCGGTTTTTGGAGAAAAGACGCAGTCACAAAGGTGTTTTCCTTTCAGGTTGATGCTCGAACTTGAAAGGAACTAGTAAAACGAAGTCGTTTGGTGGAAGGTGGATGTCTTGTTGGGCTCTAATTTGAGGCCCAAACTAGTAGGGTGGGCATGCATTGAATTTTTAAATCAGATATTGATTGGGGACAAGCTTTGTATGTTCCAAAATCCTTTTGGAGATCCTTTCTTTCAAATGAATATAATTATTTTGATTATATCAAAGTTTGGAATAAAGTTTTATATCTTAATTCTAATAAACATTCTTGAATTATCTGGTTTAAAAAAAATATATCATTAAAATTTTCAAAATGGTTTATGAGATGATTCTTGATTTTAGATCAACTCATACCATTTTTCCAACAGAAGTAAGAAGTAAATGAAATGTTTCAATTCTTCGAGAAGCAAACCACCTTTTATGAAGATGATTTGGAGAATTTTGGAAAACTAGAAGGTTCGGACTAAGGTTTTCAGTTGCTCCATCCTCCCTTCTTAATTTACTTATTTATAGAAGTTACATGCTTCAGCTCCATTCGGATTTTTGAAGTAAAATATTACAAAATAAGAAAAGATAAGATAAGGTGACTGACAAACTACACAGACGGGCCAGTACAATAATTTACATACTATGTAAACTTTATATTGTCGACTTTCTTGTCATTTTTTGTGAACAATTTTTATTGGTTGTTATTTTTCAATCTGACAATCAAGCATATCCCTATTTATCTGATAAGGAAATCCACTCCATTCTATCCATATCTACTTAAATGGATTGGATTTTAAATCTATATCCAAATTAAAAAAAACAATTTGGATTCAAGATCCAATCCATTTAAGTGGATATGGATTTAGTCATATTCAATCTACATCCACTTAAATGTTATAGAATTTTTTTATATAAATTTTAGTAATTAAACACTAAAAAGTGAAAACTTAGCACGAGTCCACTTGAACTTGATAAGTATTACTTCAGATACCAAATGTGTTAATTAAAAAATTACTAAAAGAAATTAATCATACACTTGAACTTGACCAAGTTCTATCATAATCATACTCAAGTTATTAAATAAAATGTAATATAAACTCTCAAAACAATAAACAATTCGGAGTCTTAAAGTTGAAGCACAATAACAGCTATATATCCTTGTCCAAAACCAAAATTGACAGTTTATGCTTAAAAATGCAAAAAAAAAAAAAAACATAATTCACATGCAAAGTGTAACATTAAAGTATCTTGTCAATTGCAAAGTATAAGAATTAGTACTAATATCAAATACTACTCTTCAAGAGAAATAGTAGTTTAACTAACAACATCTTGCTGAGAAACCAACTCTATAAAAAAATATAAAAAAAATCGTTACTCAATAAATATTTTAATTATAATATTACTACAAAATTGAAAAAAAATATAACTTTTTCAAAACTTTGAAGCTCTTCCAAATTGAAGTCTAATAATGGTGATGAAGGTGTATCTTTGAGCCAATCTTGTGTACAGATAAGGGTCTCCACCTTTTCATGTGATAGAGAACTACGAAACAGATCAAACGCCTTTCCACCTGTGCTAAATGCAAACTCATATGCTACTGTAGAAACAGACATAGCTAATAACTCTGGTTCCATGTTTGAAAGGATTCGAAATTGACCTAAATTAACTTTCCACCAATCAAGAATATTCAAATTTGCACTTGTATCAATCCCTCCATCTAAATAATTTTGAAGCTCAAATTTGTTTGATGAGTTTAGTCCTGGTGTTTGCAAAAATAGATTCCAACCATATGGATCTTTCTGGTAACTAGGTACTGTAAGGACCCTCCCTGCGGCGCGAGTGGCGCCAGATCCCGCGCTGATGGCGCCGGGATACTTCAGCAGAAAACCCTGCAGAGGGTGTGGCGCGGTTAGCGCCAGGGCTGGCGCCAGACCCACTGGAAGGTGGCGCCAGGGGCGCCAAGCCGCCGCTGGTAGCGCCAAGTTCTCTGGAGGTCCACGCCTGGAGCGCCAGAGTTGGCGCTGGAGGCGCCAACTGGGTTTGGAGTGTGGCGCGGATCGCGCGGGGTTGGCGCCGATCGCGCCATAGGTGCGGCAGGTTCACACTAGTCGCGCGGCTGTGGCGCTGATGGCGCCACAGTGTTTACAGCTGGCGTGGATCGCGCGAGAAGGTCGGTGCTGTCTATATATAAAAAGGGGGTCGCGTTTTTCAGAGGAGAAAAGCCTCCTCCTTCTTCCCCACGACCCCAACCTCCATTAAAGCTGCTCCCGAGCTTTCTAGGACCTTATATCTTGGCCAAAACACCTTCCTTTAGCCTTTAATCTTGAGAGGAACCTTTAGAAAGCGGATATCCTTCTTCCTTTCTATTAGAAACCCCTCTTGAGAGCAAACCCTCATCTTCAGAGAAACCTAAGATACGGCTGATTGGCGAAGACCCAAGGCTTGGAAAGGACTCCAGAGCTCGAGGAAGCTGTCCTGCAGCCTTCTTGGTCACCACTGAGGTAAGAAACTTGGGTTTTTGCGGTTGATTTTGGATTTGGGGGTTTCCTGTGAATAGTGACCCATCTGTGATAGAGCTAGAATTAGCTCTGGGTCCAGTTGAGAGATGTGTTTAGAATCATGTGGGGAGGAAGGATTAGCTTTCAGTTTGTGATTTGGTGAACGTTGGTTTTGGCTTTAGGATATGCATGTGTGACTTGGACTGAGTCACTTGATTTGAGACATGCAAGAGCCAAACTGATGGGCTTGTGGTGCCTGTGAGGCCATGGGGACGGTGTGTTGTGAGATAAACCGTCCAAGCCTTGTGGAAACCCTGAGGTTTTGGGTTGTCTGAACTCTAAGCTCCTTGTGAATGGCTAGCTATGAGTCTAGGATGACTCTGAGGCCATGGTTGAGTTGAGATAGACCACTGAGGGTCTATGGACAAGCCTGTGATAGAGGAGCCTGATGAACCTTAAGTAGATGACCTGAGTTGATAGAAAGGACTGAGGTTCCTTTCTCTGAGGCAGTTGAGGACTGCTTGATGAGCTTGTTATGTTTATGTGCGTGAATGGTCTGTGATATGTGATTGGTTGCCTTGATAGGGCTTGACACGAGGTGTCAGAGAAGCAGACCATTGTTCCAGAGGCTGGAGTTGCCGGCACAACTATCAGGTAAGCTCATCATTCTGGGGATTAACCCTTTCTCTTATTTGCCACCCAAGTGGGTGATGACTGCATGCCATGCTTGATTATATGTATATAATGTGCATGTTGTGGAATGAAAGGCCGGTGTGCCCTGTTGTGGATAATTATATGTTAAAGCCTGAAAGGCTAGATGAACGGTACTTGGAGTGATACTCAGACCGTTCCAGAAATGTGAATGTATGATGAACCCTAGGATAGACACTAAGATAGTGTGAGGGTGATGATGCACCTGAGATTACAGGTGGTGGAATCTATAGGATACTGGAATAGTATCGGGCTAGTTGAGGTTCCCTAGCCAGAGGAAGAGTTTGAGGACTCCCTGGAATAGCTGAGATTCCTTGGGAGGTGCCACTGCTCTCCGCCTTAAATCCTAAGGTTGGATTGCCCTGTAAGGATGTTCCTCCTTAGGCAGAGATATTGATAAGCCTGGAGGATTTTCCCAGGCTAGTGCTGTGAAGTCCTGAGAGATGAGTGCCTCCGGTGTGGGATGATCTCTCTCAGGCAGTGGACTGGAAGTCCCGAGGGATTGAGTGCCTCCGGTGTGAGATGATCTCTCTCGGGCATGTGACTTGGAAGTCCTGAGGGATGAGTGTCTCCTGTGTGAGATGATCTCTCTCAGGCAGCTGATGGGAAGTCCTGGAGGATTGAGTGCCTCCGTTGTGAGATGACCTCTCCCAGGCAGTGGAAAGTCCTGAGGGATTGAGTGCCTCCTGTGTGAGATGATCTCTCAGGCATGTGATGTGAAGTCCTGAGGGGTTGAGTGCCTCCGGTGTGAGATGATCCCTCTCAGGCGTTGGATTGGAAGTCCTAGGGGATAGAGTGCCTCCGTCGTGAGATGATCTCTCCTAGGCAGAGGAAAGTCCTGAGGGATGGAGTGCCCCCGGTGTGGGATGATCTCTCCCAGGCACGTGTTGTGGAAAGTCCTGGAGGTGATTGCCCATTTATGGATGTTCTTGCCCGGGCATGTATTATGAAAGTCCTGGTGAGGCCAGGCAAGTGATTATGAAGTCCTGGAGGGCTATTCCCAGGCCAGTGTTTCTGAAAGTCCTGGAGGGCTATTCCCAGGCTAGTGTTTGTGAAGTCCTGAGTTGAGGAGCTCCTCAGGCAAAGTGGTGAAGTCCTGAATGGTGGATTCAGGCAATGTTTGTGTGATAAAGAGGCGGTGCCTCTCTGATGTGTAAAGTGTCTAGTGAGAGACACTATGATAAGTACCTCTGTGAGACTAGTCTGAGATGGCTTGAGAGCCAGTATGAGGTGGGAGTACCTCTGATGCTGAGAGCATCCGTTGATGACCCAGACAGCTGGGATTGTGTGAAAGCTAGGCTAAGGTCCTAGGCATTATATGTGTGAGCTGGGATGATGTTCTTAGCTCTGTTAACTGTTTGTGTGTGCTTGGAGGTGAACCAGGGTAAGGGAAGATCTCCCAGAACCCTAAGCTTACTGAGACGTTTGTCTCATCCTGTGTGGGGTTTGTGGTTTTCAGGCACTTCTAGAGAAGAGAAGTTACCACAGGGCAGGAGGCCCTAGCTGAGTATGCTGGAGTGGTCCTGGGCTGCAGATGAAGACTAGAAGAGTCTCTTTCTTTTGATCTCTATCTTGTATTTCTGTATAAGTATAGGGTGTGAGTGTACACCCGTTGTCTGTACATATTTATGTTGTATAACCACAAATGTGGTAGAACTTATGAGTTGTATATATATGTACAGGTAATGTTATGTGTATGGGTTTATGTTTCCTCCTGATATCTCTGTTTAGTTTTCTGAGTTTTTGTATCTGCCTATATTTCTATGTTTGAGTTAACTGGATCTCAGGGGCTTGGTATTGATGTTCGATGTGTGTTTTATATTCCATGCGTAATGTAATCAAGAAAACGATTCTTTCGCTTCCGCACTGCGTTCAGATAACGCTGATAACGCGCTTATGATATTATTAATGATAACACGTCCGGGGTGTTACAGGTACATTTACATGTGCTTGTTGTGTGTAATTTTGAGCCCCCTTTATGACCATTATATTCATTAAACAATGATTTCAAATAAGACTTTAGCCTTGACTTAGACCCATTTTCCTTGTCCACATCAAAAAGTTGATTAATTGCCCAATTTTTATAATTTACTTTAGACCTCGGATCTAACACAATAACAATTAGCAACAACATGTTCAACTTGTTAGGATCACCCTAATATTTCTAATATTTTTCTTCCATATATTTTAGTTGTCTTATGTGTATCACTATCTTTAATGTTGCAGTTAAGCAAATTGTTAATCCATGCCAAATACCTACCACCTATAACATGTACATGTTACTAGTAACATAAGAGGTACTTGAGATGCGTAAAGTGACTTCATAGAAAATGTTGAAGAAGGGTAGAATAGTCTCAACATATTCCCAATCTTCACAGGAAGGCAGACCTATCCCTTTTCCTAACTCATTAGCATATTTTCTATCATGAAACTCAAACTCCTGAAATGCCTTCCTATGCTTCAAAGCAGCATCTAACATCAAATAGGTGGAATTCCACCATGTTTCAACATCCAAGCAAATGTGACCATTATTTCAATGTTTTGTCGTTCAACGCATTATTTGAAGCTCATAAGTCTAGAAGGAGATGATCTTATATATTTCACTGCAACATGGATTCTTAAAACAAAGTTGTCAATCTCTTTTAGCCCACTGTTCACAATCAAGTTCAAGATATGTGCACAACAACGCATATGAATATGCTCTTCTTTCAAAACTAAGTTATTCCAACACAATAGCCTTTTCTTTAAGAGTTTTGAATTCTTGTGTCATTTGATGAAGCATTATCAACTGTCAAGCTCAGAACATAATTCAACCCCCATTCATTCAAGCACGACTCAACAAATTTTGCCATTGCCTTTCCCGTATGGCTTCTTACATAGCGAAAATTCAAAATCTTTTTGTGCAACTTCCTAATAGTTATCTATGAAGTGAGCTGTCAAACACATGGAACTTACATTTTGAGGTGATGTCCAAGCATCAGTAATAAGACAAACTCTTTGATAATGTTGTGAAAGAAAATACTTCAATTTTTCCTTCATTGTATTCCATAACATTACAATTTTACGGGATAAGGTATAATGTGATCAAATATTAAATTTTGGTTGTAAAGTACAAATACCTCCTAAAAGTTGGATGCTCTACCAATTGAAAAAGGAAGTTCAACTTCAACAAACAACTTTACCATTTCCATTTCACACAAATCTTGGTCAAGCTTGTTGTGTGATGGAGAGCTAATAATCTCCTCATTAGTCTAGGATGAAATTGTTTTTGCCTCTTGATTGCTTCTTTGTTAGGGTTATTCAGACTAGAGATGTAACACCCTCGTATGCATCCGGTGTATTAATAATTACTTAATCAGATTAGTGCAGTAAATAATTTAAAATCAAATAATTAAAACCAACGGAAGCGTTTTCAAAACCTTATCTCTGATTCATCATGTATGGTAAGTATCCACAATTACCTATACGAATGCCAAGACACCACAACAAGCCTCTACGATCCAAATAACATAAAGAACGGCAGGTAAAACAATAATATCCTTACAGATATATCAGGAGAATCATAAGCCACATGTATTTATATATATACATCATAAAAACAAAGATTAAGGCTAAACAAAAGAATAGATATACTATGCCATGATCTCTCAGATCATATCCTCACAAGAGGGTACAAAACATACAGTGTCTGTACATCACAATCCATACAGGATCCAAAATATATGTGCATGCACATCTTCCCTCGCAGGGGTACATAATACATCATAAACATAAAATAGTGAGCCACAATGCTCCCAAAATACTGTCTAAACAGCTATACGATGACTATCCCTAGGGCCTTCTGCCTTGGGACCCACATCTCTGTCAGATGCATCACTTGCAAAAATATAATTCTCACACACAGGGTGAGATACAATCTCAGTAAGCTCAGGGTTCTTAGAGGCTTTTCCTCCCCCTGACTCACTTTCATGATAGCATAACATCAAAGGCATCACAACACCAGGCCTCGTAGCCCTCAAAACAACACATAGACATTCTTTAGCTCTAATGTTTATGCGGTACTACGCCCCTCAAAGATGCATCATCATCAGCATCGGGACTCTCAGTCCCCAGTGTGAGGCCGAAACTCACTATGTCATCCCATCAGGTGTTACCCCTTTACACATGGATGCACGTATATGACACCTCCGAGAATAGGCTTCAACCGTGATGGGACCACATATCTATGGTCTTATGGGATTATACACCCTTTATGTGAGCAAACCGACTAGGAGTTGCGCTCTACTCCTAGGGAGGTCTCTATCTATCTAATTGACTAGAAGATTTATCCGAAATGCAACCATACACAAGACACAGAAACATGTATACAAATTATCATGAGGAAAGCTATAACATCCAAATACAATGCATATAAATCATGTATGCAACCATCACTCCCTCGGAGTGTGGTGGAACTCAGAGGGGAAAAACCTCAAGAACTAGAATTTACCTAACAAAACAATGCTTTGTTGTCCTATCCCTGAACTGTGGTCTCCGCCACTGACACCCTCGGTGTCACGCCATATACAAAGGCACACAAGCATGAATCAACAACCATCCTATCCGTATAAGGCATTTAATTATACTAAAACACACGGAAAACAGAATTTTCATGCATAAAAATTATGCAGCTTTTTTACCCACTTAGAAAAATCGTAAATCCCTGTTGGAAGCTCCTAAAATAAGGGAATTTAGAGGCATATAGACCTATCTCTCATCTTTCAAAGAAGACTGGTCCCATCCAATTTCATTAACCACAACCTCTGTAACAATTAAAATACCAGAACTATCACGCATTATATCAGTGCTGACAGCAACATATCAGTCCAACCAGTCATTTTCAAATGCCCACCAACACTAGGATACTCATCCAAATGACCTGCGCTTTAACAGGTATAAAGTACACATACATATATTTCTATTGCCACTGAACTCACTCAGTTTGGATCATTCTAGAATGAGATATAATTTCTGCAAGGTTGTCATTTGCACCAGTAAAATCTTATAAAAACAGTGTATAACAATCTGTTCTAACTCTTCACAATTAATTCCAGGAACCTCCAAAAATAGCACCAAAATTCCAGAACAAACTTAAATCTCTTAGCTTTCAAATGACACCATTTTTAGACAATTTGGATACCGATAGCTCCTATTATGCACAAAACATCATGGCTGACCAGATCACCGTTCTTTGTTGTCAAATATATTTATGTATGTTTCATGCACGGGACACCATTTCAACACTTATATCAACTTCTACACACTCAAAATTATACATTAAAACTGTCCCAACCTCCCAATACTCAACATCTATCAATTTCACTCCAAACTCTCATCAAACCTTGCCCTAACCTTATGATTTCTAAGAATCAAGGAGAAATAGGTGGAGGGTATCAACCTTAAAGCTCAAAGAATCAAATTGAAGGGTGGACAAAGTTCTCTATAGCTTCCAATTCTACCTAGCTACTCCGAATGAAGTGGGCAGCTCCTAGCTCCACTCCTTTCTCAAATTGCTCACAACCAATACTCAACAACAATAAAGGACAAGGGGAAGAGCTTCTTTTTTTTGCTTAATTTGTGTTTCCAGCCACCAATCAAGAATGAGTGAAGAGAAATGGTGCTTGGGTGTGAAGGAGGGATATGGGCATGCAAGAAGAAGAAGAAGAACAAATTGGAGAAGTGTGGTCAGATATAGTTTCAACATGAGGAGGGGGGTGCATTCAACAATCTCATATTCACACCCTAACCTTTAAACAAAGACCAAAATGTTCCTCCTTTCATTAATCCTCTTTTATTAATACTAAGCCTCTTAATTATGCAAATATCACCCAAATTACATTAATTATAATTAGTGACATTATAAGAGACATGATCAAGCATTGAACTTGTTCCTTTCTCATAATTAATCACGACATCACAATACTTGCATTGAGCCCTCTTATTTGACTTTGGCTCTAGTTGATTGAAAAGATTCCAAGCTTTTGATCTATTTCTTCTTCCATTATGGCGAGGGGGTCTTGCAATTGTCGAGCTAGTGACAACTGGTGAAGTAGAAACTTCGGTGTTCTAGATTGAAAAGTTGGATGACATTTGTATGGCCACATTCAAATTATGCAAAGTAAGAAATTCATATTCGGAATTCTGCAAACAAAAAAATAGCATATAGAAACAGCTTATAGCAACCATATTGTTCCAACTTCCAAGTTCTAACATATACCCAAGTACGTAATGAAAATATCTACAAGGTTCCATTAAAATATGGAAATCTAACAAGACAAATCATTGAATCAGTCAAACACAAACATGAAAATATGCATTTTCAGCACTCTATTTATGGTAGTAATTGACAATAAGTATCAATTTTGTTCACATGATATAAATATACTTACCCATAAATTAATGAAGTGTGTCATTGACTCACTATAGAGTCAGGTTAAATATGAAAGAAAATCCCTTACTTATCCAAGGACAAAATTTCATAAGTTTCATAGATAAGTGTCAAACTACATGCAGTAATAGAATGACATGTCTAAGAAGCAAAATACCTTGTTGACACTAAGGACTAGTTCTAGCAGAGCCCTAATTCTTTCTTTTATTCTCTCTCTGTGTAACTGTCATTGAATGGAAACATGAAGAATAAAAATAAATTATCTAATAAAAAATAATGTGATTCTGTCATAATTTTGAATATTAAGCACCATAACAAGAACATCCTATTTAGTGACAAGCTGATAGCACAATAGGAGATAGTGAAGTAAGTCAAATACTAAAATCTTTAAAAAACAGAAACCAAACTAATTTAACAATTGTATATCTAAATTGTCATTTTTTATATTCATGCAAGTATTAGCAAAAATAAGAATTCAAGGAAGATAGCTTATTGGAAAAGAATACCCTATGAATTGTAGGGGAAATGAACTGGTCAAATCCTTCAATACTACTTTATTACTCTTCTTTACAGATTTGGTCTCCATAGAACAAAAAAGATACCAAAAGGTTCATTCATTTTATAACCATCCATCAACAAGTAAACTTAAATTCATTCTAATTAAAAATTAAGTTTATATATATATATATATAAGTATTTGGTAGGTTGAGATGATGGTTTTGGAAAGAAAGAAGCCTAGCATATAGAGTATTGAAATTGGTATCAACAGTAGAAAAAGAGCAACTATAGATCCTTAATGAAAATAATAGGATAGCAGGTGAGAGATCCATTAACTAATCTGATATTACATTTGTCTAGCTACACCTTTCCTATTTTATTCAATTTTACTAGTTTTTAGTCCCTACATATCAGTACCAACACAATGCAATTAAGCTTTTATCCCTCACGAGGGTTGCCCAATAAGGACATAATTATTGATATTTTGTCATCCTAAAATGCTAATAGTTACACACTTGCATATGGATAGCTTTATATATATAATCGGTGACATCTATAGGCTTATATTTTCACTAAAGTAATTCATATTGTGGTAAAACCATAGAAATTAGACTATTGCTCACGTCATCACCTATTCCCTTTGCTAACTCCCCAAACTATTAATCCCCAAAAATATATACAAGTACTTCTATTCCTAGTTGCATACGTCATATATATTTTTCTACATGTTACACCATAATAATTTTTATATTTACATGCATACTATCCCTATACTACCAGTACTACCCCATCACTCATGCACACAGACAAAAAAAAAGCAAAAGAATTCATTAAGGAGAGTCATACATAAAACTAAAAGTGAAGTTACAGGGTTGTGGACTTTGAGTGAAACATGGACACATGATGCAAGTAGGTGGTATATTCAATGCCAAAATTTATAAAGGAAAGGTAGTGTTTTAACTTTTAAATTAAAAATACTACTATTATATGACTAGTTTGAAATGAATATATGAAAGAAGGGTGGGAGTAATTAGTAGAAAAGCAAACCTGGTGCTTTACTGCCTTTTCTTTTAATGCCTTTGCTCCAAATACTCCAACTTCAACTATGAACTCAACCTCACCTTTCCCTGCTTGCAATTAACACACATAATATTATATACTATAAATAGGAATTATACTACAACAAACAGGCTTTCAATTAAGGGCTAATTATAGGCCCCAAAACTTGTATGAAAGAATACTAGTCTAAAAGAAGAGTCCTCACTCAATGCCTTTAAGAAATTAGCATCAGAAGAGAAATAATAGGTATTAAAAGGGGGGAACACTATGGTAATAGTAGTATTATGAAAGAATAATTGCATAAAGGAGAATTTTGATGTAGGAATGTAAGAATAAATATGATTATTATCCATATAATATAACGGTAAGGTTTGAGAATTCAAAAACACACACAACACGAGAAATTAATTCCCAAATCAAAAACCTATTAAGGGATTTCATTGACTAGGTTTGGAGTAGCAAAGCAAAGGCATATAGAAAAAAGAGCTGGTGAAAAAAACTCATTCCAAGAAATTGCAAAACACATGGGAAATGATAAATGATAGAAGGAATCACGATTTTACCGATTGAGATGAAAACTTGTTGAGAGAACTACACAGAGCGTAGGCATAGAAAAGAGGTGTGCCTTTTGGTCATTTGTTGGTGGAGATGAAGCAGTGGTTTGAAGAAATTAACGAATCTGAACGTCATTCTGAACATGGTTGCTGGAAAGTGATACTGTATGAACAACGAGATGGAGCAGTGATTTGAAGAAATTTTACGGGAGTGTAGAAGATGTCTGAACAATGGACTTTGGATTTTCCACTTAAAAACCATATGAAAAGAAAGTGGATTCCAGATTTATAAATGGATATAAATTATGGATGTGGTAAAAGATTTGATCCATTAAAAATAATTAAAATGGATGGGGCCTGATAAGTTTTTGATTAGATTTTGGATATTGGATTTTTTCCCAGGCCTACTAAACAGTATGTCCAAAAATACGGTGATCTTTCAAAAATGCTTCCACCCGAAAGTCTCCTTCACCTTCTTTGCACCTTTTTTTACTCACCCTTTATGGTATTCACTTTCCTCCCTTTTCTCACTCACTTTCAGCACTTCCTCCTTTATTTATTTTTTCCAATATTCTAGATTTACTAGAAACTAGTTTCTAAAATATACTTGGTTGTGTTTCGAAAATTAAATGTATTTTGAAAACTAATTTCTAAAACATGTAGTGTGTCAAAGATATAATGTGGGTTGGATGATTAAGAAAAAAGAAAAGGAAGGAAAGGTCACAAATGTGATTCATTATGCTAACAAAAACTAACATTTTAACAATTAACATTTGTTGATAAAAAAAAATAGCGTGTCTATTATATATTTATACATTTTATGAAAAATTTGCAAATCATAACATATACTAGATGTTGTGGTGTTGATAAAAAAAAAATCATAGCATATACTAAAGGTGGTGGTGTTGATAGCAAACAACCTACTACTTCAACTCATAAATGTGTTAAGTTGCAACACTTTCTTATTGCAATGTCAAACCAACAATTGGATTATCCTATTTACATACAAGAACTATAGTACATTCTCAAAAGTCCCTCCACAATCCACATGTTCCTAATCATGTATACGTTTCTAAGGAATTTTTAAAAGGTCCACAAAACCTAATTGTCGTTACTCATTAGGTCCTTTACAGACCAAGTTGTCACTTGCTTGTGAATAAAAAAAAGTAATAGAGGTTCAAATTACAATACATGTTATATTTTACATTTATTTAAAAGGTGTGATTATATTTATGTAGGCATGACATAAGTTGTACGTGGTCACTTGTGGATGGAAAGTAATGGAATCTTCCTTGGACAACGAGCAAACATAAGCTATGAC
The DNA here is from genome assembly GCA_007407185.1 of Glycine tomentella. Classification (NCBI taxonomy): domain Eukaryota; kingdom Viridiplantae; phylum Streptophyta; class Magnoliopsida; order Fabales; family Fabaceae; genus Glycine; species Glycine tomentella. The sequence goes on from PYAF01005611.1 coordinate 499,541, forward strand.
TTAGATGTCTAAGTACATGTTTGTTTTCAATTCCAAAAGGACGTTTGGAGTAAAATAAATTTGCAAAAGCATTCAGACTCCTTTTACAAAGTCTGGTTTATGGACCATTAGTTTTACTTTGGAATTCATGCACCCTATTATGAACTTAAATCCAAACATGCACTGAAGACTACTTGATTATTTGTAAAAAGTCTAAAGAGACTTTGCTGAAGAATAATACTTTGTTAATTATAGAAAGTATAGATATATTTTGTTGAAAAATAATACTTTGTAGTAGGTTTTAATTTGTCTATCACAAACTACTGAGAATGTAGTCTAAATAGGTGAAAAAATATTACTTGTATCACAATTGAGTTTTAGTGAAAAATCCTTTAAGCACAAAAAGACTGGACATAACTCTTAAGTTAAGAGCAAACTAGGGTAAAAGTTATAGTGTTGTTACCTTATTCCTTCTCTTTGTGTTTTGCCTTTACACATCGTACATTTGGAGATTGAATTCTATTTTTCTCAATGCCTTTTTCATGCATACTTTTTTTTTTATCTATGTAGCTTTATATTTGTGCAAATTCTAGTTTGCTTTTATTGATGCCTTACAAAAATTTTCAAAACGAAACAAATATACAATTTGACCTCCTTCTCATGTTTGACTTAGCTATAAAGGCTATTGTACTCATGTTTTGTGCTTTTATATGTGTTTTTATATTATAAAGCATATTTTTTTTTGCCTACACTTGGGTCTATTATAACTCTTGATGGACATTTCTTGAAAAAAAAAAACCTTTTGGCAGCATCTTACTAGTGGACATTAGTAGAAATCCTAATGATTAATACTTCAATTTTGTTTTTACAATTGTGGAAAGTGAGAACAAAGACTTGTAAAAATGATTTATACAAAATTTGTTCGATAACGTTGGTGGTGAAAATAAGTGGATCTTTATTTTACATCAATAAAAATCATGTTCTATTTGTGTTGTGCACTAAGTAATAGATTTTGGATAGATGCACAAAGTGACCATCCCTATAAATGCTATAGTGAGATAGTGGGAAAAAAATAAAGATACAAACAAAAGAGAGTGACCGACAATAGTTAATAAGGATCTTATTAAAAAAACAATATATAAAACAAAGTTAAAGGAAAAAAGTGACCGACAACAATTAGTAAGGGGCGTATTTTTTTATAAAAAAAAGGTAAAACAAATTTAAAGAAAAAAGTGACTCACAACAATTAATAAGAGATGTATTGAAAATGTCTTAAAAGATATAATAGATTTAAGACACTTACAACGAGAAAAAATCAATGACAACAATTAATAAGGGGAATGTAGAAAAGGCTTAAAAGATAAATTAGTTTGAAAATACTTGCAACAAGAAAAGCAACCAATAATAGTTAATATGGATGTTTTAATTCATAGGAATTAAACTTAAGCATCATGCAACTCGAAACTAATTAAGTTACACTACTAAAAAATAGCCTTTCAAACACGGTTCTACAACCCAATCAAAGACGGTTGTATGATCATCTTTGTATCGAGCGTCGTCGAAAGTAATCACTTTCAAAGAGGATTATAAAACTGTCTTTGTAGCCTCACTTTCTAAGACGGTTCTTAGTAAAACTGTCTTAGAATATGGTCATTCTAAGACGGTTCTAAGAAGAACCTTAGAACCGTCTTAGAAACAATTCTTTTAAAATAAAAAAAATTGAAAAAAATCTTTCTAAGACGATTTTCCTAAAATAAAAAAAAATATTTTAGAATGTAACATTCAAAGACGGTTCTTAGGAAAATCGTCTTAGAATGTAACATTCAAATACGATTTTTTGCTAATAACTGTCTTAGAATGGGACATTCAAAGACGGTTCCTAGCTTATAACCGTCTTTGAATGTGGCATTCTAAGACGGTTTTACTAAGAACTGTCTTAAAAAGGATTTTTTAAATAACAAAATTAACGATTTTAAGAAAAAACCGTCTTAGAATATCATTTTTTTCAAAAAATAAAAAATTAGAAATTTAATATTTAAAAATGCATCAATGTATAGTGGCCTAACTAATTTATTAATTCATATTGCAACTATATATAATTATAACTTGTTAACTGTTAAGGAGCAGAGAAAGCAAATAGAAAAAATTCATTTTTTATAAAAATAACTTGGCCTAATATATATATATATATATATATATATATTTTTTTAAATTTCTTTTCATCACATTATATCAACTATCTTATCCCACGCTTCTTTATTGCCCATGTGAATTGATGCATTAGTAAACTCTAGCATCTTACTTTTTAGTTTTTTTGTAATGCTACATGTTTTTTTTTTATATTTCAATTCCTGATAAAAATGACATATGAGAAAAACATAATTATACCAAATGAAATAGTTTAATATTGCACATGCTTATCATGTGTATTTTTTTTATTAATAAATGAATGAATAGTATAGAAAGAGTAAACAAGCGCATATTAGGTGGTAATAAAATAAATTTCAGAATAGCATAGAGATAATTTAAATTTCGTGAACACTTTGACCTTTAGACAAGTAACAGGCTGAGATATTGAATATATTCTCTAATATAGTGATACACAAGTGTTAGAATAATAAGTAGGAAAACAGAAAGCAATTGTTGGAGTCTCCACATAACCAACTTTATGAACCATGCAAAAGCAATCAAACTAGGATCAAATGAGAAAGTACCAATCAAACTTGACCAACTGTACCAAGATACTGTCTAGAAGTGTCAATATCTACTGATTGGTATTTTTTGATGATTTGTATAACCTAGTAACAAGGTGCAAAGATGCATTTGCTCGGCTCCCAGCAAGCAAGTTATGGAATAAATAGTAAAAGAGTGCCTTTATTATAAGCACAGAAATGAACACTACGAACCTGCAAACATTTAACAACATTAGTGTATTTCTTAAAATTATCTTCAATTTTAATGTTTCTATAATTCTATCTAAGACTATCTGAGTGCAGATTATGAATGGCTTATTTGGGCTTGTTGAAATTCCTTATGGACTTCCCATGAGTTCTTTTTAGTTTATTTCAAAAGTTTCATGGAGAAAATAGTAAGCTTTATAATCAGACATATGAATAAGCTCTCATTTGACAAAAGTTTATTGGACAAGTGCCTACTTATGCAAATTTCAGTAAATACAACACAAAACAAAGTCTATTGTGCAAATTAATGATTTAGAACTACAAATCTATCAAGATTAACAATAGCCTAATCAGGTATGCATCAAAGACTATTGAAAATGAATCAAATACCAAATAAAAAAGAAATAACTACTTTTAAGAGAAGAGTCATTTGAATCATATTCTTTACAAAAAGAGAGGGGGGTTCAAAGGTAACGATGCAATTTCAAACTGAATTACAAATTACAGTGTGACTGAAGAACCATTTGACATTAGTATCTCTAGGAAAAGGGACAAACAAGAAACCATAACTAGGGAGGCTATACGAAATAAAACGTACATGAATTAATACTTACTGGAAGGTAAAAGGAATAATATACAGTCTTGTGCTAAACAATACGTCGATGCCTGCAGAAGATGTCCATTTGCTAGTCATTAGTATTGATTTCCAAGAAAGAAAGAAATTGTGAACAAAATACTAAAGCGGAATATATAAAATTGCATTGAAACATAGCACATGGCTAGCTAGAAGAGAAGGAAATGGTAACAGGCAAATTTCAAATCATATTCTTCAGCATGACCAGCCAAAAGGATGTTGGCATTATTCTTTTGAAAATCTCAAGCAGCTCTCACACGAAAATTGGCTCTAAGTTAGCAAGCAAACTAGCTAGACATCCCTAATTTCAAACCATAAAGATAAACTAGTATACATCTATAGGCAAGCAGTTTCTCTCTTCTGATATTAGCTTCCAGCAAAGTTTAACAAAATATCATTGATTGGACACTAACACTATAGAAACTAGAAAGAATGTGATATTGCTCTCTGGCAGAAGAACTTTTCTTTTTGCATAGTTATTATAGTCACACTCACATATGACCCAGCATTTCATGTTTGTCAAAAAAGTGGTTCATCAACAATCATTTATCCTTGATTGTTCTCTTTTATTTTTTTCAGTACTCATAGTGTTAATGTGTATTTAGACAGGTTTTTTTCTCCTTCCAATGTGGTGATCAGATCTATCATCTGTCCCGAAGCAGTCTGGAACTCAACCTAAAAGAAAAGCATGATAGTCAACTTTAAGCATATTAACAATATAAATCCACATAATTTAACTTCAACATTTGTACAAGTACAACCCCATTAAACAAATCAAGAAGATCAACATAATATGGCTTTACCCTGAAGTGCTTTTTAAGGATACATGGAATATGGTTTCTTAGTAGAACTCCATCATTGGCTACAATCATTCCAACATACACCATACCGTAACTAAAGATAATTGCTTTATCACAACAATACCATAAACATAACACAATGACACATTTTTATTTTTCTACAAACCTTGGGCACTTTAAACCAACATGGCTGACCACGCCGTGTGTGAGAGTTATCCATAATGTCATCAAGAACAAGAAGATATGCCTGAAGCTGCAAAACCCATCAACAGACATTCATAAGATCCCACCAATGCCATCACATTAAACATCTAAAACGATTAGAACTAGTTTAATCATTCAAAAAAGAAAAGCAAAAAAGGCTTTCAACAGCTATACCCATTCAATACACACCAATTTAAACAAAATAATATTTAGTCAAAAAGGAGATTTGCTCAAATACCATCTAATTCTCCAATAGACACATTTAAAACAATGTTTGTAGTTGTTATCAAGTAGGCACAATTACATTCTAGAAAAAATTATCAATTGGACTTTGAATAAACTGTTAGGGAAGCACAAATCAGCTTCATAGCAAAAAAAAAATGTGATATAGCAATTCAACCAAATGCCAAACCCAACAGCGAGTTCCATTTCATCCAAATCCACAACAACAACTTGTACTTGCTACTGTTGGTGTTGTTTTCGGCGCGGCTCCCGAAGGAGCAGGTGCGCTTGGTTCCCTTGGCAGCGGTGTTGCTATCGTCGTGCAGCATGGCGACAAAGAGGGCGACGACGACGATCTCGGCGACACGCTGGAGGTTCTTGACGACGTCAAGGCCGAGGTTGACGACATTGCAGACATTGAGGGACTTCACGATGCTGTTGAGGAGCTCCGGGAGGACCTTGTTCAGCGGTGGCTTCGCAATCTTGGAAGGGTCGCGGACCATTAGGATGACGACTTTGAATTCAGCCTCGAAGCAGAGGAACTCGTCGAGGAGCCTGCGGAGCCACGTGATGGAGAGAAGCGTGTCGTCGGAGGAGGTGTTGGTCGAGGATAAGAGCTTTGAGAAGGCACCAGAGGTGGAAGGGAAAATCATGGATTTGGTCACGGGAAGGGGATGAAAACACGAAGAAAGGTGAAATCTGGGAGAATTAGGGATTTTGCGCAATAAATTTGGGAGAAAGAGGACCAACCTAGAAGATATTTGGATTTGAAAAGGCAATAAATACTGGATTAGAGAGAAAGGAAAAACAGAGGCAACCCAAGAATAACAAGTTTCAAAGACAATCTTTAGATAACTGTCTTTGAACACCCCATTTCTAAGACGATTTTTAGATAATCGTCTTTGAATATTTGCTTTTATTTACAAATCTTCCACCGCATAGAATTCTAAGATGGTTTTAGTACAACCGTCTTCGATTTGACATCGTAAAAAGCTATTTTTTTAGTAGTGTTAGCCGGTTTCGGTAATAGGAAATGACAAGATTAAGAGATGAATTAGAGTTTCTGATCCCACACACATTGAAATTGCGCCTAATTGTTGCACATACCCACCACGATCTAGCCACAAATTGTGACCGCTTCAATGTTTTGTACCACATAATACATGTTGAAAATCTACTCTCGCTACTTGCCACTCAATACTTTATGCAACACAATGACTATTTAGGTGGTGCATTTAGAGATCATTATCGAGGAAAGCACATTTCACTTGGAAAAGAAGACGTCCTATCACATCCTTAAATAAAGTTAAAGAAACTTAACAACAAACACTAAAACACGTTTATAGTTATTTATATATGGACTAAAACATTTTCTTGTTTCATCACATAAGAAGAAGAGAACAAAAAGTTTCAAAATAAATTTTATTTTAGTTTTCTTAATGTCGTATCAATTATTTTTTTGACTTATATTCTTAATAATATTAATGATAAACAATAAAAATTACAAACAAATTAATAAATGAAAACATTAATTTGGTAAAAAATTAATTTATTTGCTAAAATTTCTTAATCTGAGTTGAAAAAGAAATACGAAAATATTTATTATTGGTAAGAAAAAACACGACACTTATTTTTATCATGGAGGGAATAATTTTGAAGTGTAATAAAGAAAATCAAATGAATAATTTAACTTAGGAAAATGAAAGGGGGTTGTAAAAAGAAATGACCTAAAGTCTGTATATATTCCAGGTAACGAAGACCAGCCCAACCCAATGAAAGCGTAACCATGAACGGCACATGACCTAAAATCTGTATATATTAGGCCGCCGTTACTCACTACTACTGTCCGTCGTCACCGTTTGAATTACCGACCCCTTCTTGCCTACTTTGTCGTCATTCTTCTTCTTCTTCCCTTTTCATTGACCTTTTCCTTCCTTCGTCGTTGCGGGTCCTCCAATGGCGACTGTTCCGCACCCATTATTCCTCGCAAGTGTAGGTTATGCTAACCGAACCTCCTCCATCTCCAGATCCACCTGGAGCAGCCGCCGTCCCCTCACTCTCAAATGCTGCGCTCAATCTCCTTCTCCTTCACTAGGTCATTTTCCTTCTCGCTCTTTTCTTTCTATTTCTTTCTCTCACTCTGAAATGCTTCATCCCCCGTTTACTTATTCTTCCTTCAGTTGGCAACGCCGATAAGTTTCTCGAAGCTTCCAAGAAGGGGAACGTCATTCCTCTCTACCGCTGCATATTTTCCGATCACCTCACTCCGGTGCTTGCGTACCGGTGCCTGGTTAAGGAGGACGAGAGAGATGCTCCGAGTTTTCTCTTTGAATCGGTCGAGCCAGGCCAAATTTCTAACATCGTGAGAACGCTTTCTATTTTTGTTTTTGTTTGAGAATGTGTATGTGTTGGTTTGTGTACTTATTTATGCGTTGACCGTAATCAGGGACGGTACAGTGTGGTTGGAGCACAGCCGTGTATGGAAATTGTGGCGAAAGAGAACGTGGTTACTGTTATGGACCACGTGGAAGGGCGCAGGAGTGAGGAAATTACAGAGGATCCTCTTGTGATTCCTCGTAGGATCATGGAAAAGTGGACGCCTCAACTCTTAGATGAACTTCCTGAAGCGTTTTGTGGCATGTGAAATTGACTCCTAATCCTAATTCTCGTTTCTTTATCACTTTGATTTTTATATGCCGTGAGTGTTACATAAAAAAAATATTTTATACTCTCACTCAATCAGAAATTCCGTTATGACTTACTTTTTAAGGTACTTTCCATATATAATGTAAAAGCTTCTGACAAAGACAAACTCAGCGCATCCACTTACTTACTGGATTATCTATTTTTATTATAGTGCACCACTGACACGGTGGTGGTTGTGTTTGTTGTGTAAAGTTTTACTGTGTATAAGCAGCCACAATCACTGATCAGGCTAACTTGTTTCCTTTTTGTAACTTTTTGATTTGTTATGCAAAGAGATTTCTGGTTATTCAATGGAGATTTCTTGCTTGCTTCAAATGTTTTGAGATGGAAAATGAGTGTCTATTTTGTTTGTCTGTCATTTTTTCCTTGCAGGTGGTTGGGTAGG
>PYAF01005611.1:515238-529125 GCA_007407185.1 Glycine tomentella
ATGATATGATAAGTAATTAAGTTAATTGATTACAAATGTCATTCATACATTATTGTTTAACACTAAAATGAAAACAAAAATCTTTAAAATTAAGGAAAGCAATTTATCAAAGAATTTAAAATTTTTATTTAAAATTTATTATTTGAATGTTTTTATATGAAAATTTTAAATATTTGGGATTTTAGAACAAAATTTTAAACAACTAAAAATGTGAAATTTTAATCTCCTTCTAAAAGGTGAGAAATTAAAATTATCTTTTTCTATAGAAGCTCCCACCGCATCACTTTCTCTGAAGAGTACTTTCTACCTTCGCTACTCCCATATGCATGAGGTTCAAAATCTTGAAAATAAAGAAATTTAATTTTTTAATCCAAATATAGAATTTTGAAAATGAAGAAATTTAATTTCTTTATCCAAACACAATTCTAAGAATTTCAAATGATGCTTCAATTGAAATTATTTCATTTTTTAAATTTTGTGTTTGGATAAAGAAATTAAATTTCTTCATTTTCAAAATTTGTATATGATAAATAATTGTAGAAGTATTTTTTTATTATAAAATTACATAAAAAAACCTCCACTCACATAAGATAATTGGAATTCTGGTGATTATGAATTAGCTCAAAGACTCAAATAAAAAACAACAGAAAGGATCGAGAAGATTGTAATGATCCGCCTCGTCGCTACGACTTCACTAACTCTAATCGTGTGAATTTCAAATTTTAATAAAACTCCATTAATTTGATTATGAAAATGGTAGTAAGTTTTTCGCAATAATACAATCATCATACACATGATACAATTATAGTAATTGAATACATATACTAAATCACTACTTATCATTCACATGTTTAGAACTTAATATAGTTTGACATGTATTTACAACTCAAAATATACATGTCTAGAAAAAGAATTAAGGGACTAACTATGAAAGAGTTGATTAACAAAATACAACTCTTTCCAAAAAGAATTTCAACGTCATCACGTAGGCTTGACGGATCCAACAAAAGAAGATCTCCCTCCAAAGTCACCAACTACTATTCATCTGCTCACACGAACGGGGGTTCATGATCATCACAGGTATCAATCACAGGGTAAATTTATTATATAAAACCAACAAGTATCAAATAACCACAATTGGGAAGGAAACAACATTAATAACCACAATCATTACCAAAAATCATGAATCCAATACACGCTTGACACATCAATCATCCAATTCATTTCACAATTCAAACAATCATGTTAAGAATGATGCATGCTCCTGTTTTCACTCTCACCATGCAATGTGGTACCATATTCAGGGAAATAGCCTCTCACAGGAAAATGATTCACCGCCTATCAGGGTTGTCCTGTCGTGCACAGGTCATTCCCCCACGGTGATCAACCAGTGGCGCACGAGAATTCCTAACCTGATGGCCCCTTAGTACCTGCGTTTTCAGCCCACAGAAATCCACAGATACGTGCACGTCGTCATTCTATTTCCATCAATATATTATAAAGTATGAAACATGGACACCATTAATGCATGACCATGGCTAGAAATAAATCCTTCCCCATAAGGATGATCAGTCATGTAGCCCCCATGTACATACATAGCACACTAATGTGAGCTCACCGATACACTGACCGTGACTAGGAACAAATCCTTCCCCGCAAGAATAATCAATCGGTCACTGCACCCCACGTGTACATACACAACATACAACCATGGACATCATCATTGCATGATCCAGTTAGGAACAAATCCTTCCCCGCAAGGATAACCAATCATGCACCCCATGGGTATTCATGTATATCCACATCACACAATAACAACCATAGACACCAACAATGTATGACCTGGCTAGAAACAAATCCTTCCCCAGAAGGATAACCAGTCATGCACCCCCTATGGCTATCCACATCACATCATCTCAATATCATCATCATACATATCAAACTCATCTTATTTCAACATCATTAACCCAGTCAACATTTATTTATCTTAGTTGATCATCGTCAACCACATTATCATTATCATCATAAACATCAATTTCATCTCATTTTTAACATTACCAACCACATCAACATTACCTCATTTAAGCATCACAAACCATATAAACATCATCTCATTTCAACATTATCATCACAACTATCAATAATAAATATACCGCATCCCATTAGTTAAAAACTTAGCTTTTCTTGAAAACCAGCACACAACAGGGACAGACAGTTATCTTCATAGTTGGACTCTCTAGCCCCCAACTATGGTATTAAAACTATATAAAATAATAAACTCCCCTTACCTAACTAGGAGTTCTCCTATTAAAGCCTCGCAATATTGTTTTGAGATCCTTCAATACACGTGTTTTCGTCCAAACACAGAGCTCTATATGTCAAATTGAAAACAATTTAGCATAGATTCCCAAGGTAAGATCAATAACATTTGAGGTCAAATACCCACTCAAATTAAAAATGGGCTAAACAGTGTTTTGGGAGTTCACACCAAAATGAGACTCTTACAACATCTAATTTTAAAAGGGTTTTCAAAGGAAGTGTAAAACTCTCAACAACGGTACCCAAAACACAAGAGACACAAAGAGAAGCTTAAAATAGCTAGGATAAGACAAAGGAAACTAAGATTATCTCAAGGAAACCAAGAAAGAAGGATTGAGAGCTTCGTTCCCTATTGAAACTTTGAGAGGAGTTTTGAAGATTCCGCTCTGATTACGAGGTTCTTTTTCGTGTTGTGGTCTCCTGGCAAGCAACAGCGACCCGTGGTGGTTGATGGTGGTCGTGGGTGGTGAAAATGGGTGGTTCTAGAGTTTTGGGCGAAAAAATAGAGATAAACATGTTTTTCGCGTTTCTGCACTGCTACTGCGTATTTATAACTCTAGTTTCTCGTTCATCATGCTTGCAGGTCTCGCTCAGCGCCCCATTGGCTCGCTTCGCAATTTCCTCACTGTTTGGAAATTGGGCTCAGCGCGACATTGGCTCGCGTCATCTTGAAGATGAGTTGGGAAGCTACTGTCAAAATTTGAGGATGATCCAACGGTTAATGAATCCGGGATAGTAGTTTTACCGAAACAGATTATGGGTCAAACTATCACTCTCGCATTACAAAAATATTTCAAACAAAATTCATATAACTTAACATTCATTCCAAGCATTTTCACAAGGTTAATCTACACAATCAATCAACTAATTCAAGTTTATCAAACAATCAAATAACACAACAAATACATAAAACATCTATTTTCAATTATTGAAATTTCAGGGTGTTACAAAGATAAAAATAAAATAATAATAATAAAAATAAAAATGAATTTCATCAAGTAAAGAAATAAAAAAATAAGTGATACAACATCATTAGGTATGATATACAGGGTGAAAAGAAAAACAAAAAGAGTAGTAGTAACAACTTCAGCTAATGTATGTAACAATGTATGAAGGAACTCAATCCAAAGCATTGGGACTAGCACAAGCCTTCAAAAAGGGGCTTCAAATCCACTACACCAGCAACTTCCATCCATTCCTACTGTTAAGATTATACATTCTCCCTTTGGCGTCTTTCATAACGGAACCAATGTAGTCGCTGCCACCCGTTCTGTACAAGCCCTCGCACAAATCTCGAATCTCAATGGGTGCAGCGGGGTCCTTGTCAGCATACCACGCATTCACGAGCTGGTTCGAAGAGAGCTTCATCATCTCATGCCCGATCACACTCACCATGTCGTCCACCCCGACGTCCCTGTTCAGCGACGTGAGGTGGCCAGGGCCGCCGCCACCCATGTACCCAGAGGGACGACGAAGGGATAAATGCAAACCATGGCGCATTGTTTTTCGAAGTTCCTAACCCAAGCATAAGGACGCATGTAGCCCACCTTCGACGAGAAGGTGAAGTAGTGGAAGCCACAGACGACGCGACAGAAGTCTTTCATGGTGACGTCTTTGGCAGTGAGGATAAGGTAGATCCCGTTGCGGTGGTTGATGGGGAAGGACTTGGTCTGGACGATGGTGGCGATGACCTATTGCATGGAGAGACGCATGAGGTGAGTGACGTGGGAGTAGCAGAGGTCGAAGTACTCATCGACGATGGAGACAGAGCAGGGAGTGGTGCCGTGGGAGTTTCTATAGAAGAAGAGAATTTCAATTTCTCACCTTTTAGAAGGAAATTAAAATTCCACATTTTTTAGTTGTTTAAAATTTAGTTTTAAAATTCTAAAATTTAAATTCATTCATATAAAAACATTCAAATTTTAGATTAAAGAATTTGAAATTCTTTGATAAATTACTTTCATGGTTAAAATTCTCTATCCAAATACACTCTTAGAGTCAAGAGTTTATTTAAACCTTTAATTTATAATGTGAAAATAGATTACAAGAATTGAAAAATTAACTTAAAAATTGACTTGAAATATTTTAATTTGAAACTCTGTTTCTTTTAAAATAAACCTACACTTTATTGTATGAGATTACAAGCAATATTATCTAATCTCTAAGGTAAGTTTTATTATTTTTGCTTTAGTAGCATATTTTGGACAAAATCATGAACGCAAAGTGAATTGAAGTATGAAGGAAATTGCAAAGGCATATAGAAAAAAATAGCTGGTGAAAAAAACTCATTCCAAGAAATTGCAAAACACATGTGAATGATGGATGATAGAAGGAATGACGATTTTACCGATTGAGATGAAAACTCGTTGGGAGAATTACACAGAGCGTAGGCAGAGAAAAGAGGCGTGTCTTTTGGTTATTTGTTGGTGGAGATGAAGCAGTGGTTTGGATCAGATTTTGGATATTGGATTTTTTTCCCAGGCCTAGTAAACAGTATGTCCAAAAATACGGTGATTCTTTCAAAAATGCTTCCACTTGAAAATCTCCTTCACCTTCTTTGCACTTTTTTTTTATTCTTTGCACTCACCCTTTATGGTACTCACTTTCCTCCCTTTTCTCACTCACTTTCCTCCAATATACTTGGTTGTGTTTCGAAAATTAAATGTATTTTGAAAACTAATTTCTAAAACATGTAGTGTGTCGAAGATATAATGGTTATGGTACTCACTTTCCTCCCTTTTCTCACTCACTTTCCTCCAATATACTTGGTTGTGTTTCGAAAATTATATGTATTTTGAAAACTAATTTCTAAAACATGTAGTGTGTCGAAGATATAATGAGGGTTGGATGATTAAGAAAAAAGAAAAGGAAGGAAAGGTCACAAATTTGATTCATTATACTAACAAAAATAACACTTTAACAATTAACATTTGTTGATAAAAAAAATAGTGTGTCTATTATATATTTATACATTTTATGAAAAATTTGCAAATCATAGCATATACTAGATGTTGTGGTGTTGATAAAAAAAATCATAGCATATACTAAAGGTGGTGGTGTTGATAGCAAACAACCTTCTACTTCAACTCATAAATGTGTTTAAGTTGCAACACTTTCTTATTGCATTGTCAAACCAACAATTGAATTATCCTATTTACATACAAGAACTATGGTACATTCTCAAAAGTCTCTCCACAATCCACATGTTCCTGATCATGTATACGTTCCTAAGGAATTTTTAAGAGGTCCACAAAACCTAATTGTCGGTACTCATTAGGTCCTTTACAGACCAAGTTGTCACTTGCTTGTGAATAAAAAAAAGTAATAGAGGTTCAAATTACAATACATGTTATATTTTACATTTATTTAAAAGATGTGATTATATATTTGTAGGCATGGCATAAGTTGTACGTGGTCACTTGTGGATGGAAAGTAAAGGAATCTTCCTTGGACAACGAGCAAACATAAGCTAAGACTCAGATGTCTAAGTACATGTTTGTTTTCAATTCCAAAAGGACGTTTGGAGTAAAATAAATTTGCAAAAGCATTCAAACTCCTTTTACAAAGTCTGGTTTATGGACCATTAGTTTTACTTTGGAATTCATGCACCCTATTATGAACTTAAATCCAAACAAGCACTGAAGACTACTTGATTATTTGTAAAAAGTCTAAAGAGACTTTGCTGAAGAATAATACTTTGTTAATTATAGAAAGCATAGATATACTTTGTTGAAAAATAATACTTTGTAATAGATTTTAATTTGTCCGTCACAAACTACTGAGAATGTAGTCTAAATAGGTGAAAAAATATTACTTGTATCACAATTGAGTTTTAGTGAAAAATCCTTTAAGCGCAAAAAGACTGGACATAACTCTTAAGTTAAGAGCGAACTAGGGTAAAAATTATAGTGTTGTTACCTTATTCCTTCTCTTTGTGTTTTGCCTTTACACATCGTACATTTGGAGATTGAATTCTATTTTTCTCAATGCCTTTTTCATGCATACTTTTTTTTTATCTATGTAGCTTTATATTTGTGCAAGTTCTAGTTTGCTTTTATTGATGCCTTACAAAAAATTTCAAAACGAAACAAAAATACAATTCGACCTCCTTCTCATGTATGACTTAGCTATAAAGGCTATTGCACTCATGTTTTGTGCTTTTATGTGTTTTTATATTATAAAACATTATTTTTTTTTTGCCTACACTTGGGTCCATTATAACTCTTGATGGACATTTCTTGGAAAAAAGAACTTTTGGCGGCATCTTACTAGTGGACATTAGTAGAAATCCTAATGATTAATACTTCTATTTTGTTTTTACAATTGTGGAAAGTGAGAACAGAGACTTGTAAAAATGATTTATACAAAATTTGTTCGATAATGTTGGTGGTGAAAATAAGTGGATCTTTATTTTACATCAATAAAAATCATGTTCAATTTGTGTTGTGCACTAAGTAGTAGATTTTGGATACATGCACAAAGTGGCCATCCCTATAAATGCTATAGTGAGATAGTGGGAAAAAAATAAAGATAAAAACAAAAGAGAGTGACCGACAATAGTTAATAAGGATCTTATTAAAAAAAAAATACAGATAAAACACAAATCAAAGAAAAAAGTGACCGACAACAATTAGTAAGGGGCGTATTTTTTTATAAAAAAAAGTGAAAAAAATTTAAAGCAAAAAGTGACCCACAACAATTAATAAGAGATGTATTGAAAATGTCTTAAAAGATATAATAGATTTAAGACACTTATAACGAGAAAAAATAAGTGACAACAATTAATAAGGGGAATGTAGAAATTAAAAGATAAATTAGTTTGAAAATACTTGCAACAAGAAAATCAACCAATAACAGTTAATATGAATGTTTTAATTCGTAGGAATTAAACTTAAGCATCATGCAACTCACAACTAATTAAGTCACACTACTACAAAATAGTCTTTCAAAGACGATTCTACAACCCAATCAAAGACGGTTGTACGATCGTCTTTGTATCAAGCGTCGTTGAAAGTAATCACTTTCAAAGACGGTTATAAAACCGTCTTTGTAGCCTTACTTTCTAAGACGATTCTTAGTAAAACCGTCTTAGAATATGGTCATTCTAAGACAGTTCTAAGAAGAACCTTAGAACCGTCCTAGAAAGAATTTTTTTAAAATAAAAAAAATTTGAAAAAAAATCTTTTCTAAGACGATTCTTAGAAAAACTGTCTTCGAATGTAACATTCAAAGACGGTTTTTTGCTAATAACAGTCTTAGAATGAGACATTCTAAGATGGTTATAGGGTATAACCGTCTTAGAATGAGACATTCAAAGATGATTCTTAGCCTAAGACGGTTTTCCTAAGAACCGTCTTAGAAAGGATTTTTTAAATAAAAAAATTAACGATTTTAAGACGGTTTTTGTGAAAAGACTGTCTTAGAAAATCATTTTTTTAAAAAAAAATTAAAAATCAGAAATTTAATATTTAAAAATGCATCAATATATAGTGGCCTAACTAATTTATTAATTCATATGGCAACTACATATAATTATAACTTGTTAACTGTTAAGGAGTAGAGCAAGCAAATAGAAAAAATTCATTTTTTATAAAATAACTTGGCCTAATATATATATATATATATTTATTTATTTTCATCACATTATATCAACTATCTTATCCCACGCTTCTTTATTGCCAATGTGAATTGATGCATCAGTAAACTCTAGCATCTTACTTTTTAGTTTTTTTTAATGCTACATGTTTTTTTTTATTATATTTCAATTCCTAATAAAAATGGCATGTGAGAAAAATATAATTATACCAAATGACATAGTTTAATATTGCACATGCTTATCATGTGTATTTTTTTATATTAATAAATGAATGAATAGGATAGAAAGAGTAAACAAGCGCATCTTAGGTGGTAATAAAATAAATTTCAGAATAGCATAGAGACAATTTAAATTTCGTGAACACTTTGACCTTTAGGCAAGTAACAGGCTGAGATATTGAATATATTCTCTAATATAGTGATACACAAGTGTTAGAATAAAAATTAGGAAAACAGAAAGCAATTGTTGGAGTCTCCACATAACCAACTTTATGAACCATGCAAAAGCAATCAAACTAGGATCAGATGAGAAGGTACCAACCAACTGATCAACTGTGATAGAACCAGATCCACTACGAATGTCCATGATTGTATCAGATGCTTTCAAACTTGTCAAGTCAAACACCTAGATCAAGCAAACAAATAAAGTGGGTTTTAATACCTGTATAAACATGTGTAGCAATATCATACACTACGTAATTTCAACCTTGTGCATTGCCCGTGACAGCAGTGACTGGCACCCAATGGGATCATCAACATATGAACAAGCTCCAACCTTTCTTTTGATGAAAAGAATACCAGAATTAAATGGATTATTCTTGTCTCAAAATTCCACCAACGTTTATCTGTTATAAATGCATAATTGGGGTTACTCATTTAAAAAGTATATAATTCTAAAAGCCTCATATCATTATAAGATCACAGCATAATAGTTTATGTTGAATAGCAATCAGCAAGCCTTATATCTAAAATGTTGCACAATACCACTAACAAAAAAGCTGCCAAATAATTCAATAATGTTGAATAGCAATCAGCAAACCTCACTTATTGGTCTTGTCATATGTAAAACATATTTCAGAAAATATTTATATAAAACCAGAAAGCATATGACTTTGAAAGAATGCTCAACTAACCCAATAGTCCCATCCTCATCAAGATCTGCAGCCTCCAAATGTAAATTGGTCACTTTCCTTATAAGTACCCACTTGACCTTGTAAGTAGGATATATGAAGGAGCTAGAGAAAGAAAATAACCCCTTATTTTCAATCCAATCATTGACAGTTATACCATTAAAAGGGGAAACAACAAGATCCATATGGATAAATGTAAAAACTCACACAAGCAACAAGATCCAAGTATGCGTCTTTCGGGAAATATGTATAAGAATTGCCACTATCAAAAACCATCTTTCCTACTTTGCTTTTGGCCATCAAATCTGAGTTGACGATTTCCATAAATCATTCCAAGAATCTCAGTTTGGTATAAATCCCTAGAAACCACCACATAAGATACATGACCAGAAAATTCATGACCAGAAAATACCAGTAGCATTTCATTTTCAGATATGTTCTAGTTTTGGGGTTCAAACCACCAAATAAGATACATGACCATAAAATTCAGAGCAATCAGTAAAATAATGATATTCTCAAATTAAGTTAGAAAGCAACACCAAATTATCATAATCATTGTTATTTAGGCCTTTACGCAAAAGATACTCTAACTTCGCATGATGTCGTTGCCTACATGCTTACATATATATAAGTGGGTTGCCCCACCATTAGGATCAAAGGTCCCAAATCATAAATTCCTAACTCTTCGGAGATTTGAGAGGCAAAGTTAAACAACTAACACAATAGAATTAAGTTGAAAGGTGTATACTATTTTTTAAAAATTTAACACAGATTTCTACGGGATGTTCAATTTGACACATAAAAGTGTTGTCCAATAACTTTTTCTCTACTATCTAGTAAAGAGTTGTCCAATATAATTGAGAAAATTAAAACATATATACCCTTCAGATTGCGTTAAACTCTGTTTGAAATTTCTTCCTCAGTGGATGTCATAAACTCTATTTGAATTTGGCAGGCTCTTTATGAGAGGCTCTTATCAACAAAGACACATTCAATGAGTGCAGAAATGAAATAGAAAGCAAAAGATGCAAGTTCACTGGATCCTTATTCAAGGTAAATTTTCACAACTTAATTTTCACCAAATGCTAGAGTTTAGACAGTTGAGGATGTCCAAATGATTATTCAGTTAAATAATAAAAATAAACTTATCCAGCAAAAAAAACTATCATGAATCATAGATCTAAAAGCTTAAGCTACTGGGTGAAGACACGTTAATGGTTTTTATAATACATTTCTAACATGCTCCTTAATGCAAGATGCCAAGTAAATGACTTAAAAGTATACAAGGCATTGAAGTCAAAAATATGATTCCACTTACTCATTCACATTTATATCCAATTTGCATTCATGTTGTATCTGTGACAAAAGGGTGATACCATTTATATTTTAATTCAGAAGATAAATTCAGGTTAAGTGAAAAAAATATTAAAGAGGTTTAGTATAAGATAGAGATCATTATGATATTGTTTGATATACAAATGTGCAGATTAGGCAACTTGTTCAACCAACAAGTTGATTACCTAAAGATGTAACCTAATTAATGGTAGAGACACATCAAAAGACAACTTATAGCAAGTCACAATATATGATTACCTTGACCGATATGTCCTTCTTTTTCCAGTGGGGAGATAAAGAGAGTCAGAATATATGATAGATAAAACAGATAGATCATAGATGATTCATATCTTAGACCCCTTATAGATAAGTGCATATGTCCAAGCAGGAAGAAATTAACTCAAAACATACCATATTCTGTACTAGCAGGAAACCGGGAAACATCAGATATATAAGCCACCCTGTTTTTCTCACCAAAAAGAAAGCCCAAACAGATGTAATCCTCTCTATGATAACCTACACGGCTACACCCATAAAAAAAACAGTTTAGTCATTATAATAGAAAGGAGTATCACATTCTCACCATTAAAGACAAAAATTGTGGCAATTAACTGGTAAAGGAGTGAATTTTAATCCCGATGCAAAAAAAGGTTTGTTGCAGTCATCAGCAATAATGTTCCAGTCAATTTGAGCCACCCTTTGTATTTCTGCCCCTTCCTTACGCTTTTTCTGAACCAAATAAGGAAACTTCTCTGCTATGCTGTTGCAAAGATCAAAACATGGATTCAACTACTGGAGAGCATAAAACAACCATGAAATCAAATGAAAGGAGCATAATTCTGAGATAGGAGTTACATTGCAATTAAAACAATTTTCTAGATACAAAAGCATCTAAAGACAATGGTTATGAAGTGCGCACATACAAAACACTGCTTTCAGCTCAAAGTCACATAAATAAAATATTTTCAGAAAGGCCAATTTTTCAAACATTTAATTGAGTTATTGCATATAATTATCCTGTGATAGCAACTTGAATCACATAATCTATATTGAAAATCAAAGAGCCATATTGATCGATAGAGAGCCTTTTAAGTTTTAACTGACTGACTACCACAGCTAATGGTACAACTTGCTGCCTTTTCTATTAATTAACTATAAAATACACATGATGAGAATAATTTGAAAATACATGTAACAAAATTTTGTTTTTATGTATATCTTCTTAAAGAACTAAAAGTTTATATAGTGTGTAAGTCATGTCAGAACTTCTAAGCCCATATGGTATGTTTTCTAAATTCTAAGCCATTTGTTGAAGTCTTCATATTAAGGATATTTGATTAAATGATTTTGCAATTGAGCCAGGAATGATGGTTCTGTTACTATTTGATGGTTAGGGTTACATCATAGTAGTGCCTTATTAAATCTTAAGAGATGTGTATGAAGGTTTTGCAATTTTATTTTATTTTTATGTAACACTTCAAGATTAACAACTTAAAATGTATGTACTTTATTGACTATAACAGACCTGTGCATTTTCTTCAGCATCAGCATCATTATAATGGCGATTTCTACTACAGAGTAAGCCCATATTTTCTGTTACAAAAGACAGCATAGAAGATGACTAGTCAAGCTCCACCAGAAAATCACACTTTGTTTCAATGCCCTTCTCTATTGCGTACACACATTAGTGGGCTTGACTTCACCTAACAAAAAAACTAGGATAGTGTCAACAGCCAAAATAAGAACATACACCCCCCCCCCACGGACCCTGCAAAGGCACTTCATAAGTTGATATTCCACTCAACCTAATAAGACAGCTTAATGAAGTAAAACATACTTATTAATAAGTTAGTTATTTTCCCAAAAGGCCAAAATGCTATGTTGAATGGACAATAGGAGATTATATACATGTACTAAACCATCCTATAACCAAAAAAGAATGAAAATATAATGGCCAAGGAAGAAGAAACCTGGCCACCTGTACCAAGATACTGTCTAGAAGTGTCAATATCGAACAATATCTGCTGATTGGTATTTTCTGATGATTTGTATAACCTAGTAACAAGGTGCAAAGATGCATTTGCTCGGCTCCCAGCAAGCAAGTTATGGAATAAATAGTAAAAGAGTTCCTTTATTTTAAGCACAGAAATGAACACTACAAACCTGCAAACATTTAACAACATTAGCGTATTTCTTAAAATTATCTTCAATTTTATTGTTTCTATAATTCTAAGACTATCTGAGTGCAGATTGTGAAGGGCTTATTTGGGCTTGTTGAAGTTCCTTATGGCCTTCCAATGAGTTCTTTTTAGTTTATTTCAATAAGTTTCATGGAGAAACTAGTAAGCTTTACAATCAGACTTATGAATAAGCTCTCATTTGACAAGAGTTTCTTGGACAAGTGCCTACTTATGCAAATTTCAGTAAATACAACACAAAACAAAGTCTTTTATGCAAATTAATGATTTAGAACTACAAATCTATCAAGATTAACAATAGACTAATCAGGTATAGAATCAAAGACTATTGAAAATGAATCAAATACCAAATAAAAAAGAAATAACTACTTTTAAGTGAAGACTCATTTGAATCATATTCTTTACGAAAAGAAAAAAGGGGGGGGGGGGGGGTGTTCAAAGGTAACGATGCAATTTCAAACTGAATTACAAATTAAAGTGTGACTGAAGAACCATTTGACATTAATCGGTCGAGCCAGGCCAAATTTCTAACATCGTGAGAACGCTTTCTATTTTTGTTTTTGTTTGAGAATGTGTATGTGTTGGTTTGTGTACTTATTTATGCGTTGACCGTAATCAGGGACGGTACAGTGTGGTTGGAGCACAGCCGTGTATGGAAATTGTGGCGAAAGAGAACGTGGTTACTGTTATGGACCACGTGGAAGGGCGCAGGAGTGAGGAAATTACAGAGGATCCTCTTGTGATTCCTCGTAGGATCATGGAGAAGTGGACGCCTCAACTCTTAGATGAACTTCCTGAAGCGTTTTGTGGCATGTGAAATTGACTCCTAATCCTAATTCTCGTTTCTTTATCACTTTGATTTTTATATGCCGTGAGTGTTACATAAAAAAATATTTTATACTCTCACTCAATCAGAAATCATCTCCGTTATGACTTACTTTTTAAGGTACTTTCCATATATAATGTAAAAGCTTCTAACAAAGACAAACTCCGCGCATCCACTTACTTACTGGATTATCTATTTTTATTATAGTGTACCACTGACACGGTGGTGGTTGTGTTTGTTGAGTAAAGTTTTACTGTGTATAAGCAGCCACAATCACTGATCAGGCTAACTTGTTTCCTTTTTGTAACTTTTTGATTTGTTATGCAAAGAGATTTCTGGTTATTCAATGGAGATTTCTTGCTTGCTTCAAATGTTTTGAGATGGAAAATGAGTGTCTATTTTGTTTGTCTGTCATTTTTTCCTTGCAGGTGGTTGGGTAGGGTATTTCTCTTATGATACAATGCGCTATGTAGAAAAGAAGAAA
>PYAF01005611.1:538829-553975 GCA_007407185.1 Glycine tomentella
TTTCTTCTTTTCTACATAGCGCATTGTATCATAAGAGAAATACCCTACCCAACCACCTGCAAGGAAAAAATGACAGACAAACAAAATAGACACTCATTTTCCATCTCAAAACATTTGAAGCAAGCAAGAAATCTCCATTGAATAACCAGAAATCTCTTTGCATAACAAATCAAAAAGTTACAAAAAGGAAACAAGTTAGTCTGATCAGTGATTGGGGCTGCTTATACACAGTAAAACTTTACACAACAAACACAACCACCACCGTGTCAGTGGTACACTATAATAAAAATAGATAATCCAGTAAGTAAGTGGATGCGCTGAGTTTGTCTTTTTCAGAAGCTTTTACATTATTTATGGAAAGTACCTTAAAAAGTAAGTCATAACGGAGATGATTTCTGATTGAGTGAGAGTATAAAATATTTTTTTATGTAACACTCACGGCATATAAAAATCAAAGTGATAAAGAAACGAGAATTAGGATTAGGAGTCAATTTCACATGCCACAAAACGCTTCAGGAAGTTCATCTAAGAGTTGAGGCGTCCACTTCTCTATGATCCTACGAGGAATCACAAGAGGATCCTCTGTAATTTCCTCACTCCTGCGCCCTTCCACGTGGTTCATAACAGTAACCACGTTCTCTTTCGCCACAATTTCCATACACGGCTGTGCTCCAACCACACTGTACCGTCCCTGATTACGGTCAACGCATAAATAAGTACACAAACCAACACATACACATTCTCAAACAAAAACAAAAATAGAAAGCGTTCTCACGATGTTAGAAATTTGGCCTGGCTCGACCGATTCAAAGAGAAAACTCGGAGCATCTCTCTCGTCCTCCTTAACCAGGCACCGGTACGCAAGCACCGGGGTGAGGTGATCGGAAAATATGCAGCTGTAGAGAGGAATGACGTTCCCCTTCTTGGAAGCTTCGAGAAACTTATCGGCGTTGCCAACTGAAGGAAGAATAAGTAAACGGTGGATGAAACATTTCAGAGTGAGCGAAAGAAAGAGAAAGAAAAGAGCGAGAAGGAAAATGACCTAGTGAAGGAGAAGGAGATTGAGCGCAACATTTGAGAGTGAGGGGACGGCGGCTGCTCCAGGTGGATCTGGAGATGGAGGAGGTTCGGTTAGCATAACCTACACTTGCGAGGAAAAATGGGTGCGGAACAGTCGCCATTGGAGGACCCGCAACGACGAAGGAAGGAAAAGGTCGATGAAAAGGGAAGAAGAAGAATGACACGCCTAACAGAGGCGGATCCAGCTTATAACTTTGGCAAATTTTGTTATTAAAATTTTAATATACCCTTTACATTATGTGCAGTGTTTGTTAATTATTTTTGGTACTTGTTATATTCTTTCTCCTTTAAATTTTGTCATGAAAATTTTGATATACCCTTAACACTTATGTGCAGTGTTTGTTAATTATTTTTAGTACTTATTATTTAACCATATACATTTTGTAAAAATATTTTAGTGTATATTACAACAGCTCATATTTAAAGATCTTAAACTTAATGCTTATATCTAAACTAACTCTCATGTTGTCATTATGGTCTTTTGAAATCTCATCTCAAGTTATAATAGACTTCTTTCATTGTTTTATTCAATCCAGAACATTAATTTGGTCTGCCTATTTGTTTGTTCATTTAAATTATGGTTTATAATGGTTTGTTCCTTTAAATTTTCTTTACAAAAAAAATTTTCGAGAAAGCTGCCCCCGAGTCCCCACTACTAAATGTGCATACATAAATATTTTGTTTTGGATATGCTACTAGTACTCCCTTGATTATTTTCCTACATCCGCCACTGGCGCCTAATATATAACTTTAGGTCATTTCTTTTTGCAACCCCATTTCTTTTTTCCTAAGATAAATTATTCATTTGATTTTCTTTATTACACTTCAAAATTATTCCCTCCACGATAAAAAATAAGTGTCGTGTTTTTTCGTACCAATAATAAATATTTTCATATTTCTTTTTCAACTCAGATTATAAATTTTAGCAAATAAATGATTTTTTTCACCAAATTAATGTTTTCATTTATTAATTTGTTTGTAATTTTTATTGTTTATCATTAATATTATTAAGAATATAACTCAAAAAAAATAATTGATACGACATTAAGAAAACTAAAATAAAATTTATTTTGAACCTTTTTTTTCTCTTCTTCTTATGTGATGAAATAAGAAAATGTTTTAGTCCATATATAAATAACTATAAACGTGTTTTAGTTTTTGTTGTTAAATTTCTTTAACTTTATTTAAGGATGTGATAGGACGACTTCTTTTCCAAGTGAAATGTGATTTCCTCGATAATGATCTCTAAATGCACCACCTAAATAATCATTGTGTTGCATAAAGTATTGAGTGGCAAGTAACGAGAGTAGATTTTCAACATGTATTATGTGGTACAAAACATTGAAGCGGTCACAATTTGTGGCTAGATCGTGGTGGGTATGTGCAACAATTAGGCGCAATTTCAATGTGTGTGGGATCAGAAACTTTAATTCATCTCTTAATCTTGTCATTTCCTATTACCAAAACCAGCTAACACTACTAAAAAAATAGCTTTTTTACGACGTCAAATTGAAAACGATAGTACTAAAACCGTCTTAGAATTCTATGTGGTGGCAGATTTGTAAATAAAAGCAAATATTCAAAGACAATTATCTAAAAACCGTCTTAGAAAGGGGGTGTTCAAAGACAGTTATCCAATGACCGTCTTTCAAACTTGTTATTCTTGGGTTGACTCTCTGTTTTTTCCTTTCTCTCCCATCCAATATTTATTGCTTTTTCAAATCCAAATATCTTCAAGCTTGTTCCTCTTTCTCCCAAATTTCTTGCGCAAAATCCCTAATTCTCCCAAATTTCACCTTTCTTCGCATTTTCATCCCCTTCCCGTAACCAAATCCATGATTTTCCCTTCCACCTCTGGTGCCTTCTCGGAGCTCTTATCCTCGATCAACACCTCCTCCGGCGACGCGCTTCTCTCCATCACGTGGCTCCGCAGGCTCCTCGACGAGTTCCTCTGTTGCGAGGCTGAATTCAAAGTCGTCGTCCTAATGGTCTGCGACCCTTCCAAGATTGCGAAGCCACCGCTGGACAAGGTCCTCCCGGAGCTCCTCAACTACATCGTGAAGTCCCTCGACGTCTGCAATGCCGTCAAGAACCTCCAACGCATCGCCGAGATCGTCGTCATCGCCCTCGTTGCAGCCATGCTGCACGACGACAACAACACCGCTGCCAAGGGAACCAAGTGCACCCGCTCCTTCAGGAGCCGCGTCAGAAACAACACCAACAATAGCAAGTACAAGTTGCTGTCATGGATTTGGATGAAATGGAACTCGCTGTTGGGTTTGGCATTTGGTTGAATTGCTATATCGCATTTTTTTTTTGCTATGAAGCTGATTTGTGCTTCCCTAACAGTTTATTCAAAGTCCAATTGATAATTTTTTCTAGCATGTAATTGTGTCTACATGATAACAACTACAAACTTTGTTTTAAATGTGTCTTTTGGAGAATTAGATGGTATTTGAGCAAATCTCCTTTTTGACTAAATATTATTTTGTTTAAATTGGTGTGTATTGAATGGGTATAGTTGTTGAAAGCCTTTTTTGCTTTTCTTTTTTGAATGATTAAACTAGTTCTAATCGTTTCAGATGTTTACTGTGATGGCATTGGGGGGATCTTATGAATGTCTGTTGATGGGTTTTGCAGCTTCAGGCATATTTTCTTGTTCTTGATGACATTATGAATAACTCTCACACACGGCGTGGTCAGCCATGTTGGTTTAGAGTGCCCAAGGTTTGTAGAAAAATAAACATGTGTCATTGTGTTATGTTTATGGTACTGTTGTGATAAAGCAATTATCTCTAGTTACGGTATGGTGTAGGTTGGAATGATTGCAACCAATGATGGAGTTCTACTAAGAAACCATATTCCATGTATCCTTAAAAAGCACTTCAGGGGAAAGCCGTATTACGTTGATCTTCTTGATTTGTTTAATGAGGTTGTACTTGTACGAATGTTGAAGTTAAATTATATGGATTTATCTTGTTAATATGCTTAAAGTTGACTATCATGCTTTTCTTTTAGGTTGAGTTCCAGACTGCTTCAGGACAGATGATAGATCTGATCACCACATTGGAAGGAGAAAAAGACCTGTCTAAATACACATTAACACTATCAGTACTAAAACAAATAAAAGAGAACAATCAGGGAGAAATGATTGTTGATGAACCACTCTTTTGACAAACATGAAATGATGGGTCATATGTGAGTGTGACTATAATAACTATGCAAAAAGAAAAGTTCTTCTGCCAGAGAGTAGTATCACATCCTTTCTAGTTTCTATAGTGTTAGTGTCCAATCAACGGTATTTTGTTAAACTTTGCTAGAAGCTAATATCAGAAGAGAGAAACTGCTTGCCTATAGATGTATACTAGTTTATCTTTATGGTTTAAAATTAGGGATGTCTAGTGAGTTTGCTTGCTAACTTAGAGCCAATTTTCGTGTGAGAGCTGCTTGAGATTTTCAGAAGAATAATGCCAACATCCTTTTGGTTGGTCATGCTGAAGAATATGATGTGAAATTTGCTTGTTACCAGTTCCTTCTCTTCTAGCTAGCCATGTGCTATGTTTCAAAGCAATTTTATATATTACACTTTAGTATTTTGTTCACAATTTCTTTCTTTCTTGGAAATCAATACTAATGACTAGCAAATGGACATCTTCTGCAGGCATCGACGTATTGTTCAGTACAAGACTGCATATTATTCCTTTTACCTTCTAGTAAGTATTAATTCTTGTACATTTTATTTCGTATAGCCTCCCTAGTTATGGTTTCTTGTTTGTCCCTTTTCCTAGAGATACTAATATCAAATGCTTCTTCAGTCACACTGTAATTTGTAATTCAGTTTGAAATTGCATCGTTACCTTTGAACCCCCCCTTTCTTTTCGTAAAGAATATGATTCAAATGAGTCTTCACTTAAAAGTAGTTATTCTTTTTTATTTGGTATTTGATTCATTTTCAATAGTCTTTGATGCTATACCTGATTAGTCTATTGTTAATCTTGATAGATTTGTAGTTCTAAATCATTAATTTGCACAAAAGACTTTGTTTGTGTTGTATTTATTGAAATTTGCATAAGTAGGCACTTGTCCAATAAACTCTTGCCAAACGAGAGCTTATTCATAAGTCTGATTGTAAAGCTTACTAGTTTCTCCATGAAACTTATTGAAATAAACTAAGAAGAACTCATGGGAAGGCCATAAGGAACTTCAACAAGCCCAAATAAGCCCTTCACAATCTGCACTCAGATAGTCTTAGATAGAATTATAGAAACAATAAAATTGAAGATAATTTTAAGAAATATGCTAATGCTGTTAAATGTTTGCATGTTCGTAGTGTTCATTTATGTGCTTATAATAAAGGCACTCTTTTACTATTTATTCCATAACTTGCTTGCTGGGAGCCGAGCAAATGCATCTTTGCACCTTGTTACTAGGTTATACAAATCATCAGAAAATACCAATCAGCAGATATTGTTCGATATTAACACTTCTACACAGTATCTTGGTACAGGTGGTCAGGTTTCTTCTTCCTTGGGTATTATATTTTCATTCTTTGTTGGTTATAGGATGGTTTAGTACATGTATATAATCTCCTACTGTCCATTCAAAATAGCATTTTGGCCTTTCGGGAAAATAACTAACTTACTGATGAGTATGTTTTACTTCATTAAACTGTCTTATTAGGTTGAGTGGAATATCAACTTATGAAGTGCCTTTGCAGGGACCCGGGGGGGGGGGTGTTTGTTCTTATTTTGGCTGTTGACACTATCCTAGTTTTTTTGTTAGGTGAAGTCAAGCCCACTAATGTGTGTACGCAATAGAGAAGGGCATTGAAACAAAGTGTGATATTCTGGTGGAGCTTGACTAGTCATCTTCTATGGTGTCTTTTGTAACAAAAAATATGGGCTTACTCTGTAGTAGAAATCGCCATTATAATGATGTTGATGCTGAAGAAAATGCACAGGTCTATTATAGTCAATAAAGTACATACATTTTAAGTTGTTAATCTTTAAATGTTACATAAAAATAAAATAAAATTGCAAAACCTTCATACACATCTCTTAAGATTTAATAAGGTGCTACTATGATGTAATCCTAACCATCAAATAGTAACAAAACCATTATTCCTGGCTCAATTGCAAAATCATTTAATCAAATACCCTTAATATGAAGACTTCAACAAATGGGCTTAGAATTTAGAAAACATCCCATATAGGCTTAGAAGTTCTGACATGACTTACACACTTCTCGTTGTCACCAACACCAACAAGTTCCGCAGCAAGATGTTCGACCTCCCTCCACCACTGTCAACTCTAATATCTATCACTGCAAACATCTACAAGATTGCCAACAAGTCCCTCCTTAAGGCCCTCAACTTCCTTAAGTGAAAACCATCATAACCTAAGATGGATTTGTGATTGTAATTTGTAATTATGGGTTCTTAATTTGTGGGTTCTTAAATTGTGATTTAGGATTCTAGATTTGTGGGTTTTTGATTTGGAATTTGGGGTTGTTATTTGTGATTTGGGGTTCTTGATTTAGGGTTGCGATTTGGGATTCATGCTTTGTTCTAGGTTATGTTCTTCATTTAGGTTTTGGGAGTTGTTCTTGTGTTTACAAAATGGAAATGTCCACACAGAGAGAAAAAAATTGCATTTTATGACGATTTTTAGCCACTAAAAATTGTTCTTGATTCCATTTTTGTTAACCCTGTTGATGGCAATCACGACACAATGATGGTAAGGACCACATTGGGTCAATTAAAATAAATGAAGGATTGAAGTGAACATTTTAATAGATAAAAAACCAATTTGAACCAAAAAAAAAAAAGATCAAAGACTAAATACGTCAATTGACCAAAATAAAACCTAAATAAGCAAAATATATAAGAACCAATACCTTAAAGGCTTAAACATTAGAGGCCAAAATTCATGTGGAAATGTAAGAATCCATATCTAATGGAATATAAAAACCAAAATCTTAACCATGTAAAACTTTAAAAGTTGTCTGTTTGTCGTATCCTCGTTTATTTACCTATGAAAAGGTTGACCGCAACACCAAATGAACACTCTAAAGCTATCCAAATTATTGCGTTAGCCTAGAGGAAACTCTTCTCTCTTCCCCAGACTAACATAATATTACTCGAGGACACCGTTCTCTACCCCCATACGCTAGCATAATTCAGGAACAGCTTTGGTGAAATTAGAACACACTAGAAAGGCCAGCTAGGCATGGCAGCGAAATCTGACCCCGCAGGGACCGAACCGAACCCGTCCCGATTTTGACGGAGAAAAACCGTGTTGACCTGGTTTGGGTTCGGGTTTTCCCCGTTAAGAAAAGGCGGGGGCGGGGGTGGGTATGAGATCACTGGTATCCGCCCCGCACCCGAACCCGCCCTGCCATACTTACATTTACAAAAATGCCCTTATATATATATAAGGAGAAAAAAAGAACCCTAAGTTAACCCTCTCCCTCACTCATTTCTCAGTTCTCACGCGACGACTGGGACGCTCACACAGAAGCTTCTCTCACACTCACGGCACCGGCACTGGACGACATTCATGACTGGGGTGCATTCACAGCAGGTAACCATTGTTATTTACCTTCCTGCATTTTTTTGGGTCCTATTTCTTCCCGAATCTTTCACCTCGTTTTTCCTTTTACGTTCGTAAGCAGTACCATTTGCCTTTGGTTTAATCATTACATTATAAACATGACACTCTTTAGTGCTTTGATCCGATTGAGTTAACATTTGGAGGGTTTCATTTTCATATTTAGTTTTTTCAAGACTGAGAGTACAATGTTCACTTTTACATGCTTTTTAAGATTGGGGGTTTTATAGAATTTTATTAGTATACACTGAAACTATCATCCATTTATAATTAGATTGATTATTTTTGTGATAATTACTTTGAAATTCATGTCTAGGTTGAAAAAACATGAGAAATGAACTCAGATTTTATATTTCTTCGGAAGTTAAATTGGATTGAGAAGGGTTTTTTGGGGACTGGATTGGGTGTTTTACTGTAAATTTGAATTTGGTTCAAAAAATTCCGTGACTTTTTAACTGATTTTCAATTGGTCAATGGTCACTTTATTTAAAAAACCTTTTGTCAAATTTGACTTTTTGATAACTCCAGGAGGAGTTTTCTTTTATTTTTTGAGAAAGGACTGATATGATAATATTCAGTGCTTTTGAGGGAGGGAAGTAAAAATTTTGCATTTTTTTTTTCATTAGAGGAACTTGAGAATTTAGTCTTCTTGTTTTTTCTTTTGGGTAATTGTGTGTTGGTTAATGGTTCTAGTGAGGAGGCTGCAAAGGAAGCTTTGTTGTATAATTACAAGTCTGCAGTAAGTGGGTTCTCTGCTAAGCTTACTCCAGACTAGGTTGAACAGATTTCAAGTAAGTTTGGTTGGTTTTCAATCTAATTTTTATTAATCATTTTCGTCCATTTAAACTCCCTAATTTAATATGGTTCATCACATCATCTATGTTATTTTATCCTTTTGGAATTCCCTGATGTATTGTGGCTCTTTTATCATGTTGATTGTTTATGTTGCATCTAAGCAAGATTTGTGTATTGGATGATTCTCTCGTATCTTCTGTGTTCTTGGGTTTTGATTTATAGTGGTTTATACTATGATTATTGTTATAAGATTTTATTCAACATTTAAAGATAGCTTTAAAAAATAAAAAATAAAAAAATTAACCCTGTTGGTTTAGGTTGGGTAGTTGGATCTTTGACTGGTTAGAATCTTGTGATTTTGACTTAATGACTTATTTGTGATGTTGCTTAGTGAGGTGAAGATAAAAGAGCAAGTGACATGCACCTATGGTTTTGCTTAATTTTATACATAATCAATTTTTTAACTGAATGCTCTCAATGCACCATTTATATTATAAATTTTCAGAACACAAAATTAGCTGAATCGAACAACATTTTATTTTATTTCTCTTCTCTTTGGTTTTGCTTAATTTTATGCAGAATCAATTTTTTAATTGAATGCTCTCAATGCAAGCTCTTAATATCAATGACTGATCAGTTTCTGGTACCTTTGTAATTCATATATGTTACCGCTTTTTGACTGATTGCTTACTTATCTGTAACCCATTTTTCATCTGGTTATTCACATATGCAGTTAGTTTTGTTTCCCTTCTTTCCCCAACTTCAACTTAGAATATTGTGCATGAATAAGGAAGGGAATAACGCAAGTGAGAAAACATTTGAACGGTCAATTTTTGTGGGATCCATGTTATGCTGCAGGTCAGCGTTATGGCCTTGTCTGAGCTGGTTTATGTGAGTTAATGTTCATTAAACAAAATCTCTATAAATTCGTACCAAGAGATATATTTCAAGGCTTCTATCACTTATTCGGCAGTGCTGAATCAGCACTGTTTTGTTATTTCCTTCAGATGAACGCTTAGCAGTTTAAGTTCATTTCCTTGCAAACTTGCAATAATATATAGCCAATGCAGCGTTGCTTGTGCTAATTGTTCCTTGTATATGTCTAGAGTGGGAACATGTTTGTTTGGGTAGAACAAGGACAAACTCACAAACTAGTGCAGTAGTGTATGATAATAAAAATTGAATTAATGCAGAAACATTAGTTTGAAGTTTCCGTGGAGTTGGTTCCTACAAATTTACAATTTCTATTTTTTAGGCCATTTCTTGCCCACGGGTTGCTTATGATTTTGTCTGTTAGTGAAGCATTTTAATGTTTGAAGTAATTGTTGGGAGGGGCCAAAATATATATATATAACTAAAAACAGATAAAGTTAATGTTGGACTTTGACCGAATGATGGATTCAAACTGAGGACTTTCTTTTTTTCTTTTTCTGAATGAATGTGAAACTGTGAATCATCATAATATTGTGTCATTTTCTCTTCATTTATAATTTTTGTCATACATATGGACCATAGTAGTTTCTATACTGTCATATATTTTTTTCCTTCATGGTTAAAAGTGTCCAAATTGCTTTTCAGATAGAACTTAGAAGCAACATTAACTAACAAAAATATTCTGAATTTAAACAAAGAGACTTAAAATGGATCTTAAGCTAGTTACATGTTTCATTTACCATAGCATTTTCTTGTAGTTAATTAACTTGTTTCTTGTTTGATTGCTTCTAAAGAAATGGCAGATCAACAAAGTGGACATGAAGATACAACTCCTGCTCCTGGCTATACTCCTTCACATTCTCCTGGTGTTGGTTATACTCCTCCAACTTCTGCTGATCATGCCCCT
This sequence comes from Glycine tomentella, assembly GCA_007407185.1. NCBI lineage: Eukaryota > Viridiplantae > Streptophyta > Magnoliopsida > Fabales > Fabaceae > Glycine > Glycine tomentella. The sequence continues at coordinate 549,153 of PYAF01005611.1, forward strand.
TCATCCACACCCAATGAATCCATTCCGCTACATGAAGCAGAAGACATAGCTGATAATTTGGAGGGGATAACGCAAACAGGAACAAGTAGACTTAAAAGTGAGATTTGACAGCATTTTAAAAAGGTTAAAGTTAATGGACAAGACAAGGCCCAATGCAATTATTGTTCAAAACTGTTGGGAGGAAAATCAAAAACTGGAACAACACACCTATGGGGGCATAAACAAGTTTGTGTTCAGTACAAGATTGCAACTAGAGGGAGTACAGGGCAAACATTTCTCGTTTCTAAGGTTAATCATGGAAAGCAAGAGTTGGGTACAGGAACTTATGATGCGGATAATGCAAGGATAGAGCTTGCAAATGCAATTATTATGCATGAGTATCCACTATCCATTGTGGACCATGTTGGTTTTAGGAGATACTCAACAGCTTTACAACCTATCTTTCAAGTTCTTTGTAGAAACACAATTAAAAAAGAAATTTTCAGAATTTATCAAAAACAAAGATCAATAACTTTGAAGTTATTAGATAGTCTTCAAGGAAGAGTTGTCATCACATCAGACATGTGGACTGCAAGCAATCAAAAGAAGGGTTATATGGTTGTGATTACTCATTATATAGATGCCTCTTGGAACTTAAAGAGTCATATTTTGAGGTATGTTAAAAAATTTAAATTTTTTTTATATTATTATTGAATTGTTGCATGATAAAATTGTTGAACTATTTATATTTTATTTTAGGTTCATTTATGTTCCCGCTCCTCACTCAAGTGAAAAGTTTTGTAATGTGTTAGTTGAGTGTTTGATGGATTGGAACATTGATACAAAGTTATCCACAATCACTTTGGATAATTGTAGCACAAATGACAAAATAATTGACAAAATTAAAGATAAGTTGCACTTAGAAAATTTATTAAGGGATGGGACTTTGCTTCATATGCGTTGTTGTGCACATATATTAAACTTGATTGTGAAAGATGGGTTAGAAATTGTGAAAGATGGGATAGAGAAAATTAGGGATAGTGTAGCATTTTGAACAGCCACCACAAAGAGGAAAGAAAGATTTGAGGAGACCGTGAAACAATTAAGAATCCCGTGCACTAAGAGTTTGATTTTAGATTGTCCAACTAGGTGGAACTCAACTTATAAAATGTTTCAAATTGCTATATCATATGAAGTTGTGTTTACTCGGTTGAAACAACGGGAGTTCCAATATACTTGTTTGCCAAGTTCTTCACAATGGCAATTTGCTAAGGATGTGTGTGGGAAGTTGAAAGTGTTTAATGTTGTAACGGAAATATTTTCTGCTTCTAAACAACCAACAGCTAACATGTATTTTTCAAAGATTTGTGAGATCAACTTGGCAATTAAGCAGTGGGTTACTTCTCCTAATGAAATCATTCAAAAAATGGCAGAAAGATGATGATCAAATTTGATAAATATTGGGCTGTGATTCATGATATCATAGGAGTTGCTATTGTTTTGGATCCAAGATACAAAATGGAGTTGTTGCAATATTATTATGAAAAATTGTATGAACATGACTGTTTTGCTCAAGTTAGTAAAATTAGACAGTTGTGTTATAACTTGGTTTCTAATTATCAGTCCAACATGAACAATGGCTTCTTCCATACCTCTCCAATACCTGAAGGTGATAATGAAGAATGTGAGGAATTATGTGAATTTGATAAGTATATTTCAAGGGAAAAAAAAAAGCCAAAAGTTCTCATGTTAAAACAGAGTTGGATCATTATTTAGAAGATGATGTTTTACCAAAATCCACTTATTTTAATATTTTGTTGTGGTGGAAGTTGAATGGTCTCAAGTATCCAACACTTCAAGCTCTTCGCTATTCCTGTCTCAAGAGTAGCTTCTGAATCTACTTTTAGTACCGGTGGCCAGATTTTAGATCCTCATCGTAGTCGACTTCATTGGACCACTTTAGAGGCATTGATGTGCACTAGAAGTTGGTTATTGAGTGCTGAAGCTGATGGTATTGTCTTGAATACTTGAGTTAGTTATCCTATTAAATGATTAATAATTATTTATTTCTAATTTTAACTAATTATTTACATTATGTTATACTTGATACAGGTATTTTGAAATCTAAAATTCTTGCACAAAGTAATTCTTTGATTGATGAGATAGCTTCAGATGATGAAGGTATATACCATATAAGAATGTTAATTTTTTAATGATGAGTTTCTTGATATTATAATTTTGGTTTATGATTTAATAGTTAATCCAGGTGATAATGCAAGTGATATGATGAGAAGTGGCATTGGTAACCACTTGGAGGAATGAATACTACATCCAATTTGAAATGGTCAATGAAGTTTGATTATGTAGAATATTGAAACTGTGTGACCAGATTTTGTGTACTAGTCATGGTGGGTTAATTTTGTCTTATTTCTGTGAGTATAAACTTCTTATATTGGTGAAGGAAGGAGTCTATGTATTGTTCTATGATTTCTTTTTCATTGACTATCTAGTCTTTTTCTTTAAATAAATTAGATGAGATTCTATAATGATGGCTACTAGAATAAATGTTGTTGCTGTTATTATTTTACTGCTATGTTATTTTATTTTGTTGCTAAAGATTAGGCTATTAATTGTTAGGAGCCTATCTTTAAGTTATTGTTCCTCTTCCTTTGCCAAAACGTGAATCTGATCATCCAAAAGTCTACACTTCTGAATCTGATCATCACAAGCATTACTATTTTGGCTTTACCAAGGTGAAGTTGCAGAAAACAGTCAAAACACAACACACCATATGGTTGAAAGCATTGCTGAGATGATTGTGGATATGTGTATATACTTGTGTTCTGCTTGTTATACAAAGGTGATAGGTGAAGATTTGCTTGGTGCACTATGAGACGAAACTGAATACTGATTGAGTCCATGTGCTAGTGTTTTAGACTTAGTGTGGAAGCCTCTTGCTTACTGTAATATTAGTTTTCCATTGTAAGCTGCATTCATAGCGATTTAGTTTCTTTCTCCCTGTAAGAAACTTCTCAAGATGATAAGATCAGGCATATTAAAATCTGTAGTCGGGTGCGGGGCAGGGGCGGGGAAAACCGACCCCGAGCGGGGCAATTTTTTAGCCCCGTCGGTTTCCGGGGGCAGGGGCGGGGGTGGGATAGGCAAAAACCGTCCCCGACCGCCCCCGTTGCCATGCCTAAGGCCAGCAAATAACAGTTATAACGGGAACTGCAATAGTCTTTTCTAATCAGAGGTAATGTACTTGACACACCAGTGTAAAATTCCTAAATACCCTCTAAATTTTAACTGTCGTCGATTGACTCCATTTTCTAAATACACATCCAATAGTTCCAAACCAAATTTTGGAGGTGCCAACAAAAGGGGAGTTTTCAAATAAAAAGTTTAAATAGTTCTATGGTACAAATGCATTCGAAGAAAACAATTAAATTCTATACCAACTACTTTTAGGATGAAGACGCTAATTGCTTCAATTTTGCCTGCAAAATAACACCAGCTTCATCTGCCACATTTTTCTTTTTGGATGCAACCTGCAGTGTGAATTGTACAAATTCATTCATCTTTTGGATAAGATGAAATCTAATATGGAATTGTTCTTAAATTCATTGAAAAGGCAATGTGAAAAAAGTAATTGACTTGAACAAAGTGGGGGTGTTGTTGAGTCCATTTTACAAACAAAATAACATATTGGGGTAAATTTTTTCCCTAAACAAATTGTTTTTTATAATTGTTGTTAATGGCAGATAGCAGCCCCTGGCAGCAAGCCGAAAATCTTCCATAAAAATTACTGTAGAATAATACACATCACATTTTTTTTATTGGCCAATGTTAGTTGTGTTTGTTAGTAGGAGATATTTGAACTCACGAACTCTTCCTCCCTCCCTCTTCAACCACAAGTCAATCTTATTACTCCTTCACACATACATACATACATACATATATATATATAACAGAACAGGATACCAAGCATTTGTCTAGAAAATTTGTACTATGCTGCATGGATGCTTGATTAAAGTCTAAAGAGAGAGAGAATATCCATGGAAGCAACCCAAAAACCTGCTATAAGAATACATGGTAGATGGCATTCCAGCCTATGGCAGAAGCAGGGTAGCTATAATAAATAAAATTATAGACAATAATCTAGAAACAAGTTGTAAGAAGTAAAAGTTGAAAACTCAAAAAAGTACACAACCGCAAACTTACGAGATAACATCATAAACAAAGAATTGGGGAAAGAAACGGAAACAAAATAAAAGGGACTAATGAACATAGAGATTGATTACTTGAGAGAACCAAATCAATTGATTGCCTGAGACCTGAGATGTCAATTAAAATGGTTTTCCAGTTTGGGGTTAGGTTTAGCAAAACAGAAAAGAAGATGTGAGGCCGCACGCTGGAATTCCAGGGTTTAAAACATATAGAATGTTTTTCTTTTTTCTTTTTTCTTACTTTCTAAAGAGTAATTGCTGCCTTTTCTACCATTTTCATGGTCACCACCATGAGTGCTATGGCAAAAGTGGCCATCAGAGTGCAAATTCATAGCCCTGTTACATTTTGCAGGAAATCTGCTATGCTATAGTGTCCTAATCCACCATGCTCGTATTTAACAAAATATATATTTAGGTTTTAACAATCGCTCTCCGCAATAGAATAACCACATTTAGTATAAAAATACATAATTACCACATCCAGTCCAACAATTTAAGCGAAAAGCAAGTTAGTACTAAAACCTAAGTATGAAATTGTCAAGTCAACACAATATAGGTAATAGCGTGTGTAACAGGAAAGAAAGTACCTCGACGAGTTGATCAAAGTTAGATTTGAGC
>PYAF01005611.1:569722-599367 GCA_007407185.1 Glycine tomentella
TATTTTAGAATAGAAATTAAATAATAAATCATTATATATATTATTGTTGTTATTAGTATTATTTAAAAAATGTAAGAATTTTGTGTACAAAATTTATAAGAAATAATATTTCTAATATGTTAAAGAATTTTAAATTTATTCAAATCTCGAATACTAAATTAAATATTAATTTTATTCACAATAATATTAAGTAGTGATATTTTATTTACTATATATATATTTTTAAATTAAGTTTTTCATATAGAAATTAAATAATAAATTATTTTATATATAATATATTAAATCAGATTGTTGACAAATTATAATTTTGATCCAACGACTAACAACATTTCATTATTTCTTTACATATAATATATTAAATCAATGGTTCTTGACAAATTAAAATTTTGACAAATTAAAATTTTGATCCAACGGTAAACAAAACTTTTAAGTTTTCTTTATATATAGTATATCAAATCAATAGCTATTGACAAATTATAATTTCTATCTAATGACTAACAAAACGTCAAGCTTCCTTTATATATAATATATCAAATCAATGATTTTTTACAAATTAAAAATTCAATCCGACAACACATGAAAATTCAAGCTTCCTTTACATACAATATATATAGATAAAACTCAATTATTTGTGCTTTATTTAATGAGAGTCTCTTTAAAGTATCTTTTATTTAATAAGATAAAAAATTATTTTTATATTTGATATCAAGTTTCAATGAATGATAATTTAGAAAAAAAAATTATTTTAATTAAAATAACACAATTTAATAAAATTAACTAATTATGATATTTTTCTTAAGGTAAATAGTTGTTTTGGTCCCTGAATATGTAGAGTGTTAACAAATTTGTCTCTGAAAGATGAAAATTCAATTTTTATCCCTAAAAGTGTAAAAAATGCGACAAATTCATCATTCCGTTAACTTCCATCAGTTATAGTTAATGAAAGTGCCTACGTGACACATATGGATAAAAATGTCACAAAAATGATTGTTAACATGACTGTTGACTACATTTTAGACATAAGTAAGTTACCGTTAGACTAAAATGTCAGTAATTTTTTATTGGACCTAAATGTCAGTAAGTTACCATTGGACCAAAATATCAGTAATTTATTTTTGACGAAAAAGGTCAGTACGTTTCCATTTGACCAAAATGTCATTAAGTTATCATTGGACCAAAATGTCAATAATTTTTCATTGGATCAAAATGTTAGCAATTTTTTGTTGGACAAAAATATCAATACGTTTCTATTGGACTAATTTGTAAGACCTCAAATTTCTTTTAATTTAAGGGTAAAACATAACTTTAAGGATAAATCTTCTTTTTATTTATCATTACAAGCATAATAATAACAATACAATAATTACTTAAAAAATAGGAAAACAAACATAAGTTAAAAGAAATATAATAATAACTATAATTTATTTGTTACAATAGAAATTATCCAAAATAAATATTCTACCATTATATCAAAATAAACATTGTAACAATGTATTAATTATTACAAATTTATCCAAATTATATTAATTAGTCACAATCTATTATAAATAAAAGAAGGAAGATTATGGTTCTTAGTCAGAATTTGTTATCCAAATTTATCCAAAATAATATCTAGTGACAGACAAATTATGGTTATTAATTAATATTATAATTATTATTATGTTTCTTTTAACTTATATTTACTTTCCTGTTTTTTAAGTGATTATTGTATTGTTATTATTATGCTTGTAACGATAAAAAAGAGAGGGAAGATTTACCCTTAAGTTATATTTTACCCTTAAAGTAAATGAAAGTTGAGGTTTGACAAATTAGTTCAATAGAAACACATTGACATTTTCCTCCAACAAAAAATTACAGACATTTTGATCCAATGAAAAATTATTAACATTTTGGTCAAATGATAACTTAATGACATTTTGGTCCAATAGAAACGTATTGACCTTTTTTGTCAAAAAAAATTATTAACATTTTGGTCAAGTGAAAAAATTACTGACATTTTGGTCCAATTGAAAATTATTGACATTTTGGTCCAATGGTAACTTATTGACATTTAGGTCCAATAGAAAACTACTTGCATCTTAGTCCAATGATAACTTACTGATATTTTCGTCCAAAATCTAGTCACCAACCATGTTGACAATCATTTTTGTGACATTTTTGTCCTTATGTGCCACGTAAACACTTTCATTAACGATAGTGAACAAAAGTTAACGGAATGATGAGTTTGTTGCACTTTCTACACTTTTAGAGACAAAAATTTGAATTTTCATCTTTCAGGAACGAATTTGTCAATACTCTACACATTCAAAGACAAAAATAACTATTTACCCTCTTCTTAATAAAGGTTGGCCTCCATAAAAACATTGTCTCACAGATTATAAAGTGGTTTTGAGGATAACTCAAATTTATGCTTTACAGAAATTTACTGGTGTCCGATTATAAATTATAATTGATAAACATTGTCTTATTATATGAAAAGAATATGGACAAACACAGAAAAAAATAATAATGTGTATGCTTAGTTTATAAAATTAGGAAACAAAATGAATTTATTACCCAGGCGTAGCCTGGTACAACTACTAGTTTATGATCACAAATTCACAATTAAGATGTAACCTTCCGTATTAAATTATTCGAACTAAAATCTTAAGGGTGCATATACTTGTAATTTTATTTTCTAATTACAAAACTGTTATCTTGTTTTTATTTTATTTTTGTTTTTAAAGATTTGTACATGTTATACTAAAAGTATTTTGTTTTTTAATTTCTTGTATAACTCTTGAAAAAAGATAATATTGAAAATAAAGTTACAATTTTATAATTAAAAAGCAAACAAAAAATAAAAATATGACATAAAAACACAAAATGTCTGTTAAGCTTTTATGTTGAGACAAGTATAGACATATAGAGACTAGAACAAAATCCAACATTGTTCAAAATATAATTTGAGGCGATCAATTGACATAGAGTGTTTGTCTCTTATTCTCTCCACCCCAAACTCACATTCACCCAGAAGCAACCAAATGTTGCTTATCACAAATCACAATATTGAAATTTACACACAAACAGAGGTAAGGTATAGTGTGTAATTGTATTTCCATTGAAAATTCTGTTCAATTCAACAATTTTCTTCATTCAGATTGAAATGGATCGAATAACATGTAAACGACTATACAAACACATCTATAGACTACATTGAGTATATTCGACTACACTTATACCTTTGTTACTAAGGTTCATAGACCAAAAGAAACTAAAGTAAGCACTATCCTATAAGAGGTTTTTTTCTCCAAAGGGTTTTTTATTTACCAAATGAGTGTAATGGGAAAAAAATTATCATTTGGGAGTAAGTCGTGCCACATGTCACGATTCTTTTTTTTTTTTTAAATAAAAATTGATCGCTAATTTTGGTCTCTATTTCAGTAGCTAACACTTTTGTTATAGAATATTGTGATTTTTTTTTTGTTTTTAATGTTGCAACCACAATATGTTGTCGCAAAAAGTGTTAACAACAGAAATAAAAACCGAAATTAGCAACCACATTTATAACGACCAATTATTTTTTATTTAAAAAAAAAGAGTGGTACATTTGACACAACTTCACTCAGAAGTCGTGCCGTGTGGCATGACTTACCCCAAATGGTAATTTTTTTCTCACTATCCCCATTTGGTAAATAAAAAAAAAAATCTCTAATGTGGAAAGGCCCCTATTAGAATTCGAAGTGTATAATTTCATTAGTTAGGTACTCCTTTGTTTTGTTACTACTCTTAAGTGCTGATACGGAGTAAACTGTAAATTCTGATTAACAGAATGCACACAATTATCATAGATCATGCAAGATTTTCCCTTTCAAGGTACACGAGTAGTAGCGGTTTCTACGGAAATTTGTTTAAGTAATCAATAATTAAGAGGCCGCGATGTTATATCTAACGCACACGGACATTTATTCCATATCTTAAATAGCTATTTTCATGCGCTCTCTTGCCTCTTATGTAATATATTGATACTAAATAGCTAAATTATTGATATTAATATATGCATTATGTGTTTCCTAACCACTACGATTTTGTTTTTTTAGTGAAAGCAACTAAAAAACGAGCGATTGATGATTATGTCAAGGATTTGATCCACCCCTTTTTTGATTTGCATACTCCCACTTCTCCGCTTGAAATGATGGAGCATTCCATACTAGCCCATTAAAATATTGGATCATAATCCTATTCCTATAATTTTTATATTGATACAAGGAATCAACTCACATATTCTTTTAAACCCTATTCTTTAATAACACAGCATTCAACACTTAATCAATAATCAAAAAGAAAAAAATGCGTCAGGTATAACATAGCCCCATAAAATATATATTAAAGAAATTTTAAAAAAATCTATTTAAATAAGTTGATAACATTAATTGTATGATGATCATCTTATGATACGCTACATTTTCCCGACATGTGTACTCTTAGTGTTATGGGCCAGGTACGTTTATCATAATGGACAAAAGCTGACCTTTCTTAAATGTGTTTAATTTATTTTTTATTCTTAAAATATTTTAAACAATAAAAACATATTTTAAACAATGAAATTAATATTATTTAAAATATTTTAAGAACAAAAAATAAAATAAATATATTTTATAAGAATTATAATTTTTTTTTACAAAAACGAAAATAAAAAAAAGTAAATTATCGGGACAATAAAAATATTTAAGAAAAAAAAGGGAATTGAAAGACGCCATTGGAGAATCTACAATACACGACAATTAAATTAAGAGTCTGTCAAACTCACTGGAATTGAGATTGTGAAGAATTTGGAGTTTACATGTCAGAAATTGCAACATCACCGTTACAATACACGACAATTCATGACTTTTGAAAACATTTAGATACATTAATATTATTAAATGTTACTTGATATGGAGCTAATCGTATAAGTTGCCTATATAAGCTCATGGAACAGTGTTCCATGCTTTTGCATCATCCGGATCGTACGTAACAATGAAAATGAAAAACAAACAATAGTCGCAAAAATAAATAGAATTTAACAAGGTATTGAAAAGCATACAAGAGGAAGCTTATGTCTCCAAAGATGTTAATTTTGTTCTTTTATGTAATACCTCTAAGTACACGGTTTTAGCCCCACATATAGTTTCTTCTTCTAGTAACGGTTACCTCTAAAATATACACACGGAGGAGAAATATTGGAAGAGGAGGAATTGTTTCTTCATGGATCTAAAACAGAGAGAAACTGAGATAAACTAGTTCTGAGTTGAAAATTGTAAGGCACCAAAATAGTTTAAACACCACTGCGAAGTACATCTGAATCAGTTAGGATTCACTCGGGAGAACATTGAAGAAATGATAAATCTCGTCTTGGTCAATGACACCAACCTCTGTCGAGCAAACAGAACAGCAAACTTGCTTGAATGTTTCAATATTAGTTGAATGTGCATCATTTCCATCAAATATTTCGGACCCTCTATTTCTTTTTCTTGATCTTGAAGTATTTTGCTTCAAAACCTTGTCATTCCCAATTTTGCAGTTTACAACAAATACTGCCCTATACTGGGTCAAATATTTTTCATGCCTGCAAGAAACTAAAGAAGCTCATCATTTAAATCATAAGTCACAACTGAAAGGTTAGTCATACCAGTTACCAACAAATATTCCCATGAACAAAAATAATTAGCAGTTATTTATTTTATTTAAACTGTTTGGAAAACCATTCTACTGACTTCTGAAGCCAACCTAATGCCATTTTAAAAAACTAACTGTAATTCTTTCTTGTTTTCAACTCCATGCCTCAACACTTATATTTAGGTCAAGAAAGCTATATGGGCAGAAACAGCTATGATATTATACAAAGAACCTTCCTAGTCCATTCACACACACATGCAACCAAGTATTGCTCTGGATGAAAATAAAATATTTGGACTATTCAATCTACCAGTATAGTAATTCCTTATGCAAAATTAAATGTTAGTTTAAGTAAAAATATATACATATGGGCATGAAAAGCAAAACAATAACCCAAGTGTGTGTACCTTTGACATTCTAGGCAGAGGGTGGTGAAGCATGCAGGGCAGCTAAGCACAGCATCAGAGTCACAACGCCCTTGTCTTTTTTTATCAATCCACTTTTCATCCTTATCATCAAGGTCTGGGTCATAAAACTCTGGTTTGGTTGTGTAGTCTATTTCATCATCATCAGAAACTGGTATTTAAATTAAATAAACAAAAATAAGATGGTTAGCTTAATGCAGGATCATATGTCGCAGGTGCTGCTGGGATTTATAGGCAGTAAAGAAAGGATAACTTTCTAGTTTCTATCCATAATCTACCAGTTGAATGGTTATAATGGAAGCATTGAGGTATGAACCTATTGCATCGAGCAAACACTCAAATTCCAAACTACTTTTCATCCTAGTGGCTTATAAAACACATTTTTAAATCAAAGAATAAACTACAACTGCAAATGCAACATCTACACACACCATGCAATTTATTGGGAAAAGAAGAATTTAATGGCATTAGTTAATTGGCAAATATGTATATCGAGTTCATAGATGCTGGCATTGAAAGGGCTGACTTCAATAATGATGATAAAAACTTCAAAGCATGATTGCAAAAAAAGCAAACAAAGGTACAATTAGAAAACCATGTCTGACTAACCTCAACCTCAGTAAATGCGCACACAATTTGAGAAAAAACTGGACACAGCTAGCTGGTTTGATTTAAAGACCAGTGAATTGGTCAGGTATTTCCAAGCAAATCACAAAACTACTCAAAAACGGTTCAAAAATTGATTAAACTTGTTTTTTTTGTGGTGATTTTTTTTTTTTTTTAAAATTAGTTCATATGATGCTGTTTTGAGTTCTTTTTTTAAAGAGCTAGATGAAATCAATTAAAATATTATGTCATGTTTTGGACATATTTTAAGAGTAATTCGTGATGTTTTGAACTTATGACTGTTACAGCTATTGTTGAACTCGAATAGATTGTTGTATTATTTGAATATGAATGTATATCACTTAATCAGTATACTCGTTTATTATTCAATAGATTATATAAAACTGAAAATATATTTAATTATCAACCTTGGTAGGATCTATGAACGCATTGCCCAGTTCAAGTATATTTAATTGGTTTTCACCAGTTCAATTATCAACCAAAACTTAAAAACCTTGATAATACAACTGGTATGTTTACAAGGATTTCGTTCATGTATTCCCTTAGGGAAGACATTAAGAAATAAAAAAGTTAAAATCTATTGATTGACAAGTACAAGTATTTAATATCTACAATCTAGAAACATCTGCTAGTTTCTACTCTAAGTAATTACAACAAGTAATAAATATTATCTTTAGTTCTTAACTTTGTTTCGACAATAAAGTTAGCAAGTCTTGCATCAACTTGGTAATCTAATCATGTCCATTTTGCTACAATATCCAATCCAAGGTATGATGCATCGTTATTTATGCACGATCCAATCTCTACTATCTGTCTTCAACTACAAATCATTCTACTATTTAAACAGTCAGTCAATTAAAGTGCCAAATGTGAGATCCTGATTCCAGACTCCTGAGATAGAAGAGTCTTACAATTAGAACTGTATTAATTATTATTTGAAGAAAACCATTGTTTGGGGTAAAGTATCATCTTCTAACCCCGAGTCCCATCAACACAATAGGGTTAGAACTTAGGAGTGAGGGCTTCTCACTAAACCAAGTGAGAATCTTGCAAAACTACAAGGCATTACAGTTACCGTTCAAAGTATATGATCTTCAATCACTGAACAGACATATTTATTAAAATTAAAAAAGAAATCGAAATTCCCCAATTATGAAGCCCAACGTTTGCAATTTCACTGGCAGGAAGTGAGCATGAATTATTCTTTGAAACAGGAAAAGAGATATGAAACGGAAAAGCTGCAAAACATTGAGATGGGAAAATTCGTTACCAGTTTGTTGCGAATTGGTGGGTGAATCAATGATGTCTCTCTTGCCATCTTCTTCCATCTCTTCTCTTTCTCTTTCTCTTACAATTTCAAAAGAAAGAAACGAACAGAACCCGTACCGTAGTATTTGTTCTTCTACCGACGATCTATGATGGAGCTATTAAAGCCCAAAACTATTGGGCCTACAGCCCAGAGTATCGACCAATTCAAGAGAGAGATAAATGAAACTAGAGTTTGATGCGGGGATGAAAATTGAACTCAAATCAAATCTTACCTATAAAAATTTTGAATCACAAATGAGCCTTTTATTTATTCGTTAATTGTCCATAAAAATTTGTAGATGTGAGTGTATGCATAAGCGATTGAGTATTGTAGTTCACCCCTGTTTTTTGTATGCTCCTCTCTATATAAGAGGATAATTATAATTAGATATTATATATTTTCAGCCTTTAGTCCTTATCTCTTTGTCTTAATGATGGATGAACTAACGAAAGATATTTAAGAAGAAGTGCCGTGGTGTATGCTCTTTGCAGATGATGTCGTACTTATTGATGAGACTAAAGATGACGTTAATAGAAAATTGGAATTGTGGAGAAACACTTTGGAGTCTAAAGGATTCAAGGTAAGCAGGAGCAAGACTGAGTATATGAAATGTGAGTTTTCGAGGATTAAAGACGGTGATCAAGACACAGTGCATCTACTTGGGCAAGAGGTACCCAAGAAAGACGATTTTAGATATTTGGGATCAATGTTGCAAAAAAGTGGAGAGATCGATGAGGATGTAAGTCATAGAATTAGAGCAAGGTGGATGAAATGGTGGAGTGCATCGGGGCTTTTGTGTGACCGCAAGATTCCTCTTAAGCTAAAAGGAAAATTCTATAGAACAGCTGTTAGACCGACAATGCTTTATGGAGCGGAATGCTGGCCAGCACATAGGCAACATGAGCATAAAATAAGGGTAGTAGAAATGAGGATGTTAAGGTGGATGTGCGGATATACGAAGATGGATAAGATAAGAAATGAGGATATTCGACGAAAAGTATAAGTGATACCAGTATGTGAAAAGATGAGGGAGCACAGATTGAGATGGTTTGGGCATGTTATGAGACGGTCATTAGATGCTCCTGTCAGAACAAGAGTTTGTTACCAAGAGATAGATACAAAGAGAGGTAGAGGTCGACCAAAACTTACCTGGGGAAAGGTAGTTAAACAAGACTTAATGGAGTGGGATATAGATTGGCGGACGGTATGTCTTAGGACGGAGTGGAGAAAAGCTATAAGTCTGGTGGAGGGTTAAACCCTTTAGTAGTCTATGTTCCAGTTGTTTCCTTGTTTTAATTCTTTTCTTCTTCTTTTCTTTTCTCCTCTCACCATTCTTTTATTTTAACTTTGTTTCTTTCTTTTGTTCTATTTTCGATTTATCATTGGGTTCATCTACCACCAACCCCAATTAATTTGGTTTAAAGGTGCTGTTGATGTTGATGTTGATGTTGATAATTCAAATTTAAAATATCTTTAAAGTTTTTAATTGGGTTAGATATTTCACTTGAAATTAATATTTTTTATTTTATAACATTTCCATACTCAATCTTAGTATTAAATTATTAACGAGACCAAAAATAAAAAAATAAAACAAGCACAATTATGATTAGTATAATAATGTCCTTGTAAAAATAATAAAAAAAAGCAAACAAAATGGGGTGGTGGCGCAGTTGGCTAGCGCGTAGGTCTCATAGCTTCTGAGTTATCCTGAGGTCGAGAGTTCGAGCCTCTCTCACCCCAATGATTTTGTAATTTATTTATTTAATTTAATTTTTTTTTATTTGTAATCAAGAGAGTCACTTAATCTCATGTTCATCAAATTCATAGTTTCTGGAATTTATTCATTTATTTTGTCCATACAAAGTTTGATTCTTTCGAAAATACTGTAACTAGGAATGGAATAAAATTGACCAAATAAAAATATCTTCATTCATTTATAAACAACACACAAAAAGAGAGAGAAATAAATGGTCAACAACACTTCAGGCCATCATGTGTTTCGACCAAGCCGTTGGCTCAAATGACATGGTTCTTCTCAGTTGTCATTATGGATGTAGCAAAACTAGGATCTAATTCGGGAATCACTTTAAGTTGCAAAATGAAGAACAACCCAGGTTTGTTTGAAATCAAATTTTGGCAGTGCAATGCACAAAATTTGACATTATACTTGGAAGAGGACTCGTAATTCTTAATAAGCATCTGAAATTCATGAGAGTTCAATCAATGGAGCATATCACATTTTCATTGAAATACTAGTTGAAATTTACAGAGCTATGATATATTTTGGGGAATGTTCTTACAGATAGGAAAGAGTATCAATTGTTTATAAACGCTCCTTTATTAATTATATTTTTTTTATCCTGGCTTCACGTTGACTTAGTCTTAATTAGACTCATCTTCTTGAATGTTCCCTGATAAATGGCATGATTTTGAAGAAGCCTGTCCATGCTGCAGTTGAAGTTGTAGTTGACCATGAATGCTGCAGCCACGCATAGAAACAAGTTGCAGTTGACCTTCCTTTCAACGGATGCCTCTGAGATGATCAGAGCAAGTAATTACTTATTTTGAATGCAGGTACCAGTCTTTGATATCTTTCAGCCTAATGATAAGTCTGACATATAGGAAACTGATAGTGTAAATGCCATCCAAAATGGCAGGATCATTGTATAAGGTGCAGATGACTTGGTGTATCCCCTCGAGATTAGGTAGTGCACAAACTTGATTGCAAGAATTAGGAAGCCATTGTAAATGGTTTTTGGTATTGTGCTGTTGTTGAGTGTTGAAGATATGTTATCTTTGAGTGATGTTTCTGCAGTCAGATAGAAGGTTATTACAAGCATGCTTGTATACGATGAATGTAATGTGAGATGAAATAATGCTGGTAAAATTCTTATGGCCATATTGTACAAGGATGAACTGAACTCACCAATTTTGCCCCTTAGACTGCAGTCATTCTCTGCCTTAAAATTCTTGGGAGTCCCACAAATGCATGAGCTGAAAATAGCACCAGCAAAAAGCCCCAAAAGGCCATAAAGACTAATAGCAACTTTGTTCATGTTCAATTTTAAGGCTCTTTCCTTTTTTCTTCTTTGGAACTTGATTAACCTTCCACTCACTATTGAGAAAGAAAGAAAAGAAGGGCACAGCTCAATTTTGCTCCCTAGAAGACCTGAGAATACTCCTTTATATAAGATTCTCTGAGTCTCAAACTTTGTTCAGCAAGCCTCAGAATGGTGGTTGATTATTCCAAGTTCAAAAAAATAATAGGCCAGGTTGTTCAGTTATTATACAAGTTAACTTAATATAGTATTTTCTTGCTAAACCGTTTTTTTGTAAAGAAATGCAAATTTGATCATATGTACCTTTTCTTGCGGGACAAGCCTAGCCTACAATATATTTTGCTCAAAATAAAATGAACGCGTAGAATAGAATCACAGATTTTTGGTAATGGTTGGATTCGGTCAACATCTTGTTTATGGATTTATTTTGGTCACAATGAATCAGGCAACCTGAAGCACCAAACTCAGTTTCAATATTGTCACAAAAAGAAAATAAATATGTAGCGTTATTGAATAAATATTGAATTAGTATTATTTTTTTCCCACGTCCAAAAGTAAATTTGACTGTATACAAAAATATATAAATTTTTAAATGTAAACCATTACTATATATATATATATATATATATTTGTTAGGTTGACATTTTGGCTCAATGTGATATACGAGTAATTGTCAATTCATAAAATAAGTTGAAATGTATATCTGATCAGGTACTAGATATATCTTATCTAATAACAACTATCCAAAATAAGTTGAAATATATATCTTATCAGGTACTAAATATATCTTATCTAATAGCAACTATTCAAAATAAACTACAATCTATATCTTATGATGTCTTAGATATATCTTATCTAACAATAACCCTTTCCGCAAAAAAGAATCATACTAAATTCTTTTTAATGGATCAAATATATAAAACCTTAGAGTCGACTCCAGTTGTTAAATCATGGTTCTAAAACATGTCAGGAAGTCAATAAACACATTAGGACTTTGTCATTTGTGTTGATTGATCAAATTAATCACTTGTTGGTTGGCATCAAACACAGACACTTATCTTTAAGCGATGAAGTGAGGGCTGGTATCAATTATCAATATTAGTGCAATGCCAACCGCATTGGAGAATCAGTTAATCATGTAATACTATTGCTTCCATTAGGATAGTTCACATTGTCAAAGTTACTGCAGAACTATACAAAACAAATATAAAGGCCAATCTCAAGTTTCTTATCCCGACCCCTTCTTCCATGATATACACCAAACCAAATATTTAATACCATTTTAGAACAACGGGCTTCTCCATGACTACAAACTCCCCCTATGACTTCATTCTCAATAAATTTAGTTACAGGGACATACCAATTGACATCTCAAATTAATTCTGCTCAGTCTGATTTCCTTGTTAAAATACAATTTTTATTTGGAGAAATTAGAATAAAAGTTTTTTCTTTTTTTTTTCAAGGGCAAAACAACCTGACAACTAAACATAAAAAAATAGTCCCGCATACTATGTAAATTTAATTTCAACATATCTAGTATATAACTTTTTCACTATTTTGAACTATGTATGGAAACATGTCAAACCAAGCTAGTTTTTATGGCTTACATGTTTCAAAAATATAAGACGCGGTTTAGATTATATGTCACATTTTTTAGTCTGTCTTGACTTTTACTAAAAAGGTTAAAAGAGCAATTTCTAAATCAAAACGTTTTATAACACAAAGGAGAACTATGGACCATGATTAGTTTATATTGCATAAAAGGATGATAATCAATATTGTTGGATGTTTGGAAGATGATCTGTACAAAAATAACGGGAAATTCTTATCAACGCTCAGTACATCATAGTACCTAAAATCTCAATAATACCGTGCTTTCATGCAATCCCTGAATCCCATGTTCCATCTATATATATATCCACTATATAGAAAATAAAGGCCATTGATCGAACAAAGTTCCTGGCCCTACGGAATAATATCTCTTACAATCATCACACTAGCTTTTTTTTTAATCATCACACTAACTTTAAATAAAAAGATCTTTATTTATAAACAGCACAAAACCAAAACACAATAAGGATTAAAAAGGCAAATAAATTGTCAATAACACTTCTAGTCATCATTTGTTTCCAGTTGTCTGTAGACTCATCTCTTTGAACGTTCCCTTCCACATGGCATGATTTTGAAGAAAACACCACTCCATGCTGCAGTTGAAGTTGTAGTTGACCTAGAATGTGCCACATAGAGAAGTAAGTTGTAGTTAACCTTCCATTGCTTTCTAGTATGGATGCTTCTGAGAAGATTGGAGTAAGGAATTAATTTTATTTTGAATGCAGTTATCAGTCTTGGATATCGCTTTTACTATCAGGTCTCAGCTTAATGATAAGTCTGACATATAGAAAACTGATAGTGTAAATGCCACCCAAAATGGAAGGATCATCGTATAAGGTGCAGCTGACTTGTATCCCCTTGAAAATAGGTAGGGCACAAACTTGATTGCAAGAATGAGGAAGCCATTGTAAATGGTTTTTGGTATTGTGCTGTTGTTTAGTGATTTTTCTGCAGTCAGATAGAAAGATAGTATTAGCATGCTTGTATATGATGAATGTAATGTGAGATGAAGTATGCTGGTAAAATTATTATGACCATATTGTACGAGGCTGAAATGAACTCACCAATGTTGACCATTAAACCGGAATCATTCTCCACCTTAAAATTCCTGGGAGTCCTACAAATGCATGAGCTGAAAATAGCACCTGCAAAAAGCCCCAAAAGGCCAGAAAGACTAACAGCTGTGTTCATGTTCAATTTTAAGGCTCTTTCCTTTTTCTTCTTCTTTGGAACCTAATTAACCTTGCACTTGAAAAAGATAAAAACAAAAAACACAACTCACTTTTGCTCTCCAAAGGATATGAACATCCTCCTTTATATAGGATCCTAAGAATCTCAAAGTTTGTTCAGCACGCTTCAGAATAGTGGTTGATTATTCCTAGTTCACATGAATAATAGGCCAGGTTGTTTATTGCTACACAAGTCAACTTAATATTACGGTTCTTGCTTAACATTTTTTTCTTAAAGAAATGCAAGTTTGAATATGTACCTGTTCTTGCGGGGCAAGGCCAAAATAAAAACATGAGTGTGTGGAACAGAATCACAGATTGTTGGTGGGCAAATGGTTTCATTGGTCAACATCTTGTGGAATTACTGAATAAATTGTGTAGTATATTTTTTCCCACGAATGAATTTTACACGTCCAAAAGTAAATTTAACGGCATAAAAAAATATAAATTCACTGCAATGTGACTTGTGAACACAGTTTCTTGAAATCAATTCACTGAAAAGACATAGTAAATTATTTTAAATGGATCAAATATACAAATCATTAGTCAAAGGCAGTTGTTAAAGCATGGTTCTCAAATATGCAAGAAAGTCAATAACACTATCACTTTGTCATTGTGTTGATTGATCAAATGAACCACTTATTGGCATCAGACACCTATAATAATTTTTAAGATAAATGCGAGCGTTGGTATCAATTATCAATATTAGTGCAATGACAACCGCATTGGAATTTGGAAAGTCAGTTAATCATGTAATACTATGGGCTCATTTAGATAGTTCATATTGTCAAAGTTGCAGCAGAACTTTACAAAAACAAATACAAAGGTTGATCACAAGATTCCTATCCCGTCTTCCATTATATATACATCAGATCAGATCTTTCATACGATTTTGAGTCAACTTACAAATTCCCAATAAGACTTCTTTCACAATATATTTAGTTGCAACTCTTTTTAAGGTTTCTGGGTCGGATATACCTTTCTAATAAAAATTGAAAACTCAAATTAATTATGCTCAGTCCACTTTACTTGTCTAAATACTACTTTTTTTGGAGAAAATAGAATCATATCTGATCTTTGAAAACTCAAATTGTTTATCAAGAGAAAAACAAGCTGGCAACTAAACGTAAAAAATTAGTCCTACATACTAAGTAAATTTAATTTCGACATATCGAATATATTACCCTTTTCCCACATTTTTGTTCCGAGTCTGTCTTGACTTAAAAGCCTATTTGAAGGTCTATTTATGCACACATGCTTCTAAGTGGGCAGGTTAGCTGGTGGGCTAACAGGCAAAGCCTTTTTCTAAATAGGTTAAAAGAGCAATTTCTAAATTAAAACGTTTTATACACACGGGAGAAATATAGACCATGACTAGTTCATATTGCATAAAGGATGATAATCAATATTGGATGTTTGGAAGATGATCTGTACAAAAGTAACGGGAAGTTTCTTATCAACGCTCAATAACACAGCAATTAAAATCTCAATAATTGTGTGTTTTCATGCAATCCCATGTTCCAGCTATCTACTACATAAAAAAGAAAGGACCTTTGATTGAACAAAGTTCCTTGTCACGGGAAATAACATGGCAATGCATCTATTCACGGAAACTCCGAGCTGCACAAGATAGTTTCCAGCCTTTCAACACGAAACAAAACCTGCAGATACAAACTATCAATCAGCGCTTGATAATCAACATATAGATTCATAACTACTGGATGAACAAATACATAAAAATTGAAAAAACCAAACACGGATGCAATTTTACAACTTTTTTTTGGTCCAGATTATTCAGCAATGATCCAGCTACATAATTTTAAAACCAACAAGCAATCCACATATTAGCTTGCACCATAGGATATGCAAAATATGAGAATAGAAACAATAAAACCAATCAAATTCCACCGTAAATAAATTCCCCCCTTCATATAAGTATGAGAAACATACAAATATACATCTAAAGAATTGGGGAAAACAAGTAGAAAAAAAAAAAAGGAATTGCGTATCATTCATTTGCCCAAGTATTTTTGCTTAAGACATGTTACATACAATACAAGAGGAAAAAAGAAAAATAAAGAAATATAATATTGATTTCCCATCTCTTTTCCTCCTACCAAGGGAACAAGTCTATTTCTCAGTATTTTTAAAAATTTCCTACCAAAAATCAGCATCCAATATGACTTAGTGGAAAACAATCCATTCCATGGGCTTTTACCCTGATGTTGCAAAGTACTTGTGAATCTTTAGATCTTGGATCAATTAATTACTTTCAATTCAGTAACTTCTGTTAACTTTTCGCTTCATCTTCACCTTCATTCAAATAGTAGTTCAAGACTCCAAAAGTAAATGAAGTAGTTAGTTTAGAACTTTACGATGTAACACAGAAGGTTGTTTAAACCCCTTCCTCTTTTTACCCACGCATTAACCACTTCTTTGGGGAAAAGTTGGGGACAAGCAGCTCCATGGTCAAAAGCTCTCACCAAGAGTTAGCATTAGCAGCATAAAAATGATTGCAAAATGGTATTACAAATCGAATTATGATAAAAATCATGGAGAAAATAAACTATAATCATTGAAACTATACAGAACATAAACATATCAGGATACATAGAATGTAAGCAGTTCAACAAACCACTTGTTAAAATCTCAGATGCAGTTCAGATAATTTACACCTCTAATATGAAAATGGCCATAAAGTGAGAATACGCAGAATAATTATTGAAAGCCAATGTGTAATCACAACCAACACAGTGACCTTAGCACAAGGAGGTATGCTTAATTTTGGAAAGCCAATCACAGTAATTACAAAGCCTTGTGACTCTGTAAGGAGGTATCAGTACAACCAACAAAACTAAAGCCAAAACAATCTCATACTTCAATGCCATCAATTGTCAATGATAAATCCAATCAAAACCTAATGTGTCTCAAATCTAAAAGGAAATAATGCATAACAACCAAAATCATATACAACAAACAAAACACAGTAACCAAGAATGAGAGATGAACTACTTACATAAATTTCAATCCCAACTTCCCCACTCCCATCCCCTTTCAGCACTGTCCTGCGCGGAGTCACCAGCATCAGGATGCCGCAAATATATTCTAACAGTCCTGCGAACAGGTCTATTATTCCCCCCTCCACCTCCACCGCCGCTCCCACCAGTCCTCGACCCGCCGTCACCGCCATTCCCGCGAACCTCATTCTCGTAATCCGCGTCGTCAGTGGGCAATTCATACCGGCACACAGGACATGAGTTATGCAGCCGAAGCCACGGAATCAAGCAGTCGCCGTGGTACGCATGCTTGCAGGGCATCTGCGTCACCTGAGAACCCTTCTCGAACTCGTCCTGGCAGACCGCGCACTGGTTCAGCTCGGAGTTCAGCAACTCGTCGTCGACGGTGATGGTGGGGAGATTCTCGACGGCGTCCTTGGCGGCGGGCGGCGTGCCGTAGCGGTTGGGGTCGTTGTCTGCGAGCTGCTGAATGAACTGCTCGAGGCCGGGGCCCATGAAGTAGTCACCGATGTTCGCAGGGAGGCGAAACCCTTGCTGCTCGGAAGGGTGGCCAAAGTCAACTTGGATGTTGGCGCCGTCGGCACGAAGGCCCTGAATGTGGTTTTGGAGGAAAACCATCGGGTCGAACATGTCGGGTTCGGGTCGGGACCTGGAGACGGAGGAGAGAAAGAGAGGGAGCAGGGAGAAGGAGATTTCGGAATCAGAAGATTCCCCATTCTCGGGGAAAAGATTAGGGTTAGGGTTGTCAGGGTTGCATTCTTCTACGAAACTTTCCATACAGATCGGGCAGAAGGGTTCCGACTCATCGGAGCACGTGATCCTCTGACTGCACAAGTGGCAGAAGAACGGCTTTGCTCCGCCGCCGCCGGAAGACATGATTCTTCGTCGTTGTCGTCGTCGTCGTCGATCGCAACACAACCACTCCTCTACTCTGGTTTCCTTCTTTTCTATCTTTCTCCAACCGATTGAAGAAGATCTTGCTCTAAATAACTGGGCGGGCCCGAATTTGTCGGCTAGATCCAAAAAAACTACAGTCCAGCCCAATAAATGAACTGCTGTATATGCTAATTAGTAAATTTAGTTTAATAATTTTACTTTTTATACATGTCTACCAGTAATGTATTTGGTTTTTACCTTTGTGTTTCTATTATTTATGGTTATTTAATAATAAAAAAATCAGTTGCACAAAAATTATAATCTCATGAATTTATAAAAAGAAGAAAGTATAATCATGTGCAGAAAATCATGAGAAATCGGAAAACTGAAAAATGTTTTAAAATTAATGGGAAAATTATATTCCTCTTTTTTCTTTTCCGAACATTATGTTAGTCCCTTAATAATGTTTACATAGATGAATCTGATGTTATAAATGTTTCGAACCAATAAGATAAAGGTTGAAAATCATGTTCCGAAGTCGAAAATGATAAGTGCTTCCAAAATGATAAATATGTTATTAAAGACTAATTAAGAGACATTTTATTAAAACAATAAAATATATTTTACAATTTTTAATAAATAAGAAAACAAATTGTTACTTAAAACAACGTTAACACACCTCATCAGTAATTTAACCTAAAAAAATTAAACGCACAATTATTAAATTGAATATTTCCTCATCTTTTACATGCTTTTATTTAATTTTTAATATTGGATTTTTTATAATTTTATAAGATTTATTAATAAAATATAAAAGCTACTCATATGTTGTATGAGTTAAATTACTAATATAGTATTAAATAATTATGCTATGTTTCTTAATTAAAATTTAAACTTTACTTTTGTTTTAAATAAATCTTTATCATGAGCAGATGAAAAGTCAAATCAAATAGTATGAAATGATTGTTTAGGCCATACAAGTAGAAATTTCCAAACCCACCAAGAGTGCATAGTGTGTGAACCTCTAACTAGTTATATAAAGGGTGTTGTTATTATCACTGTCAACTTTGTTATGGACACTATCAGTACATGTGAAATTCTTCTTTTCTCCATTGGTAGTGCCAATAACCTTCCTTTCTCTTAGACTCTTTGTTGCATCAGTTTAACGACTTAAAATTATTTTAGATATTATATTTTTATTATGATTAAATTTTTAAAAATCTTTAAATAATTTTTATTATTATTTTATTTTTACTAAACGAACAATAATATAAATCCTAAAACGTATAAATTATAGTTCATGTTAAACTGATATATATTAAATGTAACCACAGTTCTTGTTACAAAAATCATTATTAAACAAGTACAGGATTTTTCATACACTATCCTACTTCATATCTTCATGTCTATGTCATCACCAATCCAGGACATCAAGGAAATTGACCACTGTTGTCATTTAAAAAAAATGAAACAAATCTAGTGAGAAATAAAATTTTTCAGTAAGCAAAATCTAAACTACCAAACACGTTAGTAAATCCTCAATATAACCAAATAAAACCACACAAGAATTATGCAGCTATATGAATGCATGAAATGAATTTTTTCTAGGGTGCACATGGCCTCTACATATCGTACTGTATGTAGCTACACCTCGTACTGGATGTAGACGCTGCAATCATCTTACGCAAACATTCATGATTTATGCCATATATCTGCACCTGGTCACTACATATCATATTGTATATAGTATCAGATTCTGTTTCACAAAATCTCGTACTAGACTTGGAAACAAGAATCAACATATAATTACATCAAACTTCATCATAACATCATATGTACCGAAAATATGGTTAGGTTATCATACTTTGTACTAATAAAACAATATCAACTCAGGCATGATAATTGGTTATCTTAAAGCCACAAAAATCATATTAGTAGTCTAACTAATAAACCATACTACATCTTTAATTTATATTTATTTAATTTTTTTTAATAAGAAATTTTTTTAACTTTTTTTTTTGAAATGGCCGGGGTGCTGTGGCGGGGATCGGGGGTGTTGGGATCCGGGGTGCTATGGCTGGGATCCAGGGTGCTATGGCTGGGATCCAGGGTGTTGTGGCTGGGACCCGGGTTGCTGTGGCCGGGATCCGGGATGCTGTGGCTGGGGTTCGGGGTCTGTGGCTGGGATTCGAGATGTTATGGCTGGGATCTGGGATGTTGTAGCTGGGGTCCGGGGTGTTGTGACTGGGATTTGGGATGTTGTGGCTAGGATCTGGGGTGCTATGGTTGGATCCGGGATACTGTGGCGGGGATCCGGGATGCTGTGACTGGGATCCGGGGTTCTGTGGCTGGGGTTCGGGGTGCTGTTCAAAATACTAAAAACAACCCGAGTTTCACCAGAATCACCTCCAAAAATCATCAAATATACTTCCAAACATTACTAATATTTTAGCCAAATCATCACTTATCTTATGGTTTAAATTAACATTTTTACGTTATTAAATAAAATTCCATCCTAAATAAAAGCCATAATTCTATATATTTAAGCATGTAAATTAGTCAAATGAATTTCTAACTAAAGATTGAAGCCTAGCCTACCTCAAATGAGGTGGGTTTGTAGTTGACTGAATGGGTAGATGTCCTCTTTTGAGATCTTGAAGAAAGTCTTAAAATGATTTGGATAGAAGAAAATGAGACAATGGATATGTGGAATATTTTAAGAGTGGTTATGATTATGAAAACAAGATGTGAAATGGAAGGAAATTGAACGTGAAAGTGAGCGTAGAGGTTTTAATTTTACGTGCAGAATTTTGTGAGGTTGTAATCTATTTATACTACTTGAGCTAGTTAGGATGGAAAGAAATTTAGTTAGAAAGAAACTTAGTTAGGAGAAAATATCTAGATTATCTTTATCTAATCATCATTACCAATATTCCCTTCATTAATGACATGTGCACGTGGAAGGCTGCTAAAGCTTGATTTATTTATTTGTTCCCCCTAATGCCACATGGGATAGTCATAAGAAGAATGTTCAAGAATCTTGGGTAGCTTATGGACTTCACCTTGACTTTAGTTGACCAAATATTCACTTAGCCAAGTATATTTGTATTGCTGTTGTACGTGAATTCTTTTAAAGTATTTATGCTCAAATAAATTATATATATATATATATCTATATATTTTTTTTTCTTTTTTTATCCAACTATATCATACTTCCATAATTTAACTAAAATATAATTTTGAGGATGTTACAACATGCCCCCACCTCTGTCCCAAACCGTTGCGCCCTGCCATGCCTCTACTGCATGCCACCACGTTGTCCTCCAACACTATGCACACACATGCCATCAAGCCTAGATCCATACACCTAATCCAGATCTAGAAATCATCGTGTCACACCTCCATCATTGTCGTCCAACTCGCACAGGGGTTCAAAAAAAATAATGCAATGAAAATGTGATTCCGTTGTATAATGTACAACAAAATCATATTTCCGTTGTTTTAATTTTTTTTCACCCTAAAATAATAACATAAATATGATTTTATTGTGTTTTATTTTTTCACTCCATTTTTGTAATGGAAATATGTTCCTGTTGTGTTTCCATCCAACGGACAATTTGGGAATATTGGTAAAGGCCCAAGAAAATGGTTAGTGCTAATAGGAAAAGTAGAAGTGCGAATAGAAATACACTTGTATAACTGGGGCGGGCCCGATGTTGTTGGGCCAAAGTGAAAAACAATAATATGGCCCAAGAAATGATTATGGATATTAGAATAGATATTTATATTTACTTTTTCCTCCTTAATATAATCTTGTTCTTCTTCTGGTGGTGAGGCTCAGCGATTGACTCTTGCTGTTCGCTAAATGTGTAGTCTCATTTCCAAGTCACACTGTCACCTGCGACAACAACTCCCTCTGCCACCCACTCGCACTGGGTAAGGTTACTGAATTTTGAACGTTTATTGCTTTTTTTGTGTTATGTTATGCTTCATTCATTCTCTGTGATGTTGTGTAGCAATGGAATTGCGAGGGTGAGGATGAGTGGGAGAATGGAGGTGGTGTGTCGGGGAATGTTGAAACCCAGAAAGTTCATGCAGAGGAGGAGGAAATTCGAGGTTTTCAAGGATGCTGCAGATGAAGCTGACCAGAAGAATTGGAGGAGAATCATGACTGAAATCGAAGAATCCGGTTCTGCTGTCTCTGTGCTCTCTGCTGAGAAGATTAATAACCAAAATATTCCTAAAGACCTCGTTGTTGGTACCTTGATTAGGTTTAAACAACTCAAAAAGTGGAACCTTGTTGTTGAGGTATATACCAATACATACCACTGTTATCTGTTTGGTTTTGATTGTGAACGATTGATTCTAACTGCTCGCTGCTATGTTATTGTGTGATTCTTTAGATTCTTGAATGGCTTCGGACTCAGAAATGGTGGGATTTTGGTAAGATGGATTTCTTCATGCTTATCACGGCTTATGGGAAGCTAGGAGACTTCAATGGTGCCGAGAAGGTCTTAGGCTTGATGAATAAGAATGGTTATGCACCAAATGTGGTGTCTCAGACTGCACTTATGGAAGCTTATGGAAAAGGAGGCAGATATAATAATGCTGAAGCAATATTCCGAAGGATGCAGAAATGGGGTCCTGAACCTTCTGCTTTCACATACCAGATAATTCTTAAAACATTTGTTCAGGTAACCATACATTCTTGTACTCTGCGCTTTTATTTCCCCTTAATATTTGATCTCTTGCAACCACTAGTGGTGGTGGTGGTTGGGGTACTTCTGGTTTCCTGTGAATTTTTTTGAATAAAAGTCAAATATGTTCTGTCTACCTTCTTAAAGTAACAAGTTCCTTAATGGAAATTGAATTTTTGGAATTTGTCGATGAATGTGTTCAGTCTTGCCATAGAATTCTAAGCTGTAAATAAGGGCCCAATGATGGCTTTTCAACTCCAACACATCCCTTCATGTAAGTTTAAACACGGAGATTGATGGGCTCAAAAGTTTTAATTACTTGTTCCTATAATAATGATTGTTCAGCCCCAACACATGTCCTCGTGTTTCTTTGATAACTATGTTGAACTCAGTATACATTTCTTTAATACTGTACAGACTGCTTTTGAGTTTCTGAATTTCAGTTTTGCATTTATATATTTAATTCACCTACAGGGTAGCAAGTTTAGGGAAGCTGAAGAATTGTTTGACAACCTACTGAATGATGAAAATTCACCTTTGAAACCAGACCAGAAGATGTTTAATATGATGATTTATATGCATAAGAAGGCTGGAAGTTATGAAAAGGCCCGTAAGACATTTGCACTGATGGCTGAACGGGGAATTCAACAAACTACAGTAACCTATAATAGCTTGATGTCATTTGAAACAAATTACAAGGAAGTTTCAAACATATATGATCAGGTAAAGTTAAATACTATCTGTCTTTTATACAATCTTTGACTTTATCTCTGTTGTATTCTGTGCATGTTTATCACAAACAACATTCTTTTCTGAACGCAGAATATGCATACTTTTAACATCATACATTATTTTATTATCTCCAAAAGAGGAAGAAACTGGTATTGAACTTGTGTTAAATGAAATTGTCTTGTCATATTCTACATGAATATCAACATATTTGGGTACTTATGTGAAATTCTAGATCTCCTTCTTCATAATATGTAAGATAACCCATAGTTCCCAAGTTTAGTCTCAATTTTGAACTATTTTGGCTTTGTTTTTTGTTGTAGAGGTACAAAATAGTCTTACCTTATTGGGAAAAACCCAGTCTCACATCGGATAAAGATAGTGTGAAGATAGAGTACATAAGTGGGGGCATCCCCTACCTTACAAGTCGATTTTGAAGGGTTGAGTTAGGCCGTAACCCACATTCTAATTCTAACACACCTGATTGTTAAATGTTAATTCCTACAAATAGATTATTTGAATTCTGTTATGGTTGGAAAACCTTTATATTGTCAAGACTTTTATGGACAGATAATTTATTTATTCTGAGGCATTTTCAAGACTCTCCATCTATGATGCACGGATACTATGTGTATCGGATATGATATGTATCGAATATGATTATTCTAAAAAAAATATAGGATATGATATATGTAAGATACACATTTAGAAATTAAGAAATATATAAAAATTCGTAAAACATAATAAATATATAATTGCAATTCTGCAAATACAAATATCAGTATATGTTTCATACAATTTCTATTGGATTTTCATGAAATGCTTTAAAGGCTTGGATACTTCACTGATACATATCGATGAAGTATCCAAGAGTATGGGTATCAGATACGTGAAGCAAATTGAAGTATTGGTGCTTCATAGCAAATTATTTTCATCTTGTTTCTCTGTCCCCCCTTTAATTTCTTGCTTATAATTAATTCATCAGATATTGAAGTGAATGCCTAATTTTAGATGCAAAGAGCTGATCTCAGACCTGATGTTGTGAGCTATGCCTTACTTGTAAGTGCGTATGGGAAGGCCCGGAGGGAGGAAGAAGCATTAGCTGTATTTGAGGAAATGCTTGATGCTGGTATCAGGTGTGTCAAAGAATAAAAATAAAAATATTAGTGTGAAGAATTAATAGAATGCTGGATAATTAATAGAAAGCTATATTCAAACATCAGTACTAACTACTCTTATTGTTATTATTATTATTAAAAAAGTTATAGTATTCTCTTACTTTTCCACAGACCAACTCGGAAGGCTTACAATATTTTACTTGATGCATTTTCTATATCGGGAATGGTAGAGCAAGCTCAGACTGTGTTTAAGAGCATGAGACGGGATAGGTAAATAGTATTTCCTTTCTTCTTCAATGTATATTAGGCAAACAATTTTACATTTTTCGTTCTCTATGGTTATCTTTTTGTCTCACTTTAGTCCTCTAACCTATTTTTCAGTTGCAATTTTGTCCTATATCCAAACACTATTAAAATTTATGTACCGAATAAATTAGAATTAGAGAGTATATGTTATTGTCAACATTATTTTTTAGTGCACAAACACTGAGCATTCTCAGCGTATCACTTTTCCCATGCAGATACTTTCCAGATCTTTGCTCATACACTACCATGTTATCAGCTTATATCAATGCGGATGACATGGAGGGTGCTGAGAAGTTTTTCAAAAGATTGATACAAGATGGCCTTGAGCCTAATGTTGTCACTTACGGAACCTTGATTAAAGGGTATGCTAAGATAAATGATCTTGAGATGGTAATGAAAAAGTATGAAGAAATGCTCGTGCGGGGAATCAAGGCCAATCAGACAATTTTAACCACTATCATGGATGCATATGGAAAAAGTGGAGACTTCGACAGTGCTGTTCATTGGTTTAAAGAAATGGAGTCTAATGGAATTCCTCCTGATCAGAAAGCTAAAAATGTTCTTCTATCTTTAGCAAAAACAGATGAAGAAAGGGAAGAGGCTAATGAGCTTGTAGTGCATTTCAGTGAAAATAACAGTTTACCTAAAGTTAATGGCATTGTTAAACTTGTTGACGAAGATGAAGAAGAAGATAATTATGAATATTTTGATGCCCAACTCGCAAGGGCTTATGAACATTCTACAGAGGTAAGTTGACGAATGTCGAGTCCTTTGAGACCTAGACACTACAAATTTTGTACACTTGTAGTCATTGTATTTTGTGGTACCATTATAATATCAAGCAATTGAAAGTATTTAAGACATAATATACTCCAAATATGGGAGTCATATTTTGGAAAGTAAACATGTCCCTTGTGTCTCATCATCCATTTATGTTCACGGTATCTTGACTAGTTAGCGCATGTTTGTTTTGCCGTTGCCGTTATAACTTTGGGGACGTTAATTTCTAATGCATTATTAACGTATAACGAGTGAGTTCCTTTTCCAAACAAACTTTTTAGTGTCATAAACGGTAATTATCAATTCGTGAGTTTTTTTTTATCAACTAATCTGTGCCCGTGCCAAATGGCAACATTCGTAATACACTAACATCTTTTGAAAAAAATTGATGTAATTTATGCCAAAAGTTTAATTTATTTGATAGCCTTAATTAATTTAATTTTTTTTTCTTTCAAGAAATTGGAAGGGTGGTTTAAATTTCAATTCCAATTTAGTCAGTATTGGAATTGGTTTGGAATTAGGTTATGGAATTATAATTTTTAGTTGAAATATAATTTTATTTTGATATCTCTTATGTTAGGTTTGAGAGAAAAAAAAATATAGGAAGTGGTAAAATACAATTCAAGAAACGATTTTTTTTATGAAACACATGAAAATATAGGATTTCTTTTGTTTTTTTTTTATTTAACAGCATTTTTCATTCTTAAAACAACTTTTTCTTATTTACTTATATATTATGCCTCTCCTGGTTGATTGAAAAGTCATTTAACACATTCCACAGAATGTAATTCACATCATACTGTTGCTGCACATCTAATTTTAAGAAGACAAAGTAAGAAATATAGACAAAAATTTTGAGGAAAAATATTAAACTAAATTTAAATAATCTTGCTTTCATCGTATTAGGGTTAAAAAGGGATTTTGTTTGTATCTTTGGCGAGTTGGTTTTACACTTTTAGTTCTTATTTCTAATTTGAATAGTTTATTTTTGCTCATGTAATTAGAAAAGAGGGATAATTGAAATTGTTTTTGTTTTGTTTTGTTGAAATGTGATGTTTTGATTGGCAAATTTTGAGATGAAGAAGATTTAAAACAACTGATTCAGTTTGTGAGTATTTTTATGAAAAATAAATAAAAAATCAAGAGTTTTAGGTAGAAATTAAAAAATTAGTAGAAGGACCAACTTTATTTATTTTTTTAAAAAAGAGACTTGACTTAAAAATTTCAAAGACCAAAATCAAGCATAATACAAATTAAAGAGATATTTGTTTTCTTTTTACTATAATCTTTTTCTATTGGCTATTTTTTCAGACATGCAATTGATTATTTTTACAATCAATTTAAACAATTGTCTGAAAAAAACATATTATAAAAACATCTTCTGGAGTTTGTTGGGTTAGTTTTCTAAAGTTAGTATTTGACCTTGTTCTAATCTAATAGTAGTAAAAATTTGTTTATGACTACCTAATTTCTAGCTAATACAAACGATATCTGCAATTTCTACCACATGCAAAAGTTTGGTTATGACTCCCTAATAATTTTAGGATAGCAGCTCCCCTATAAATTCACCATTTTTTTTCAAACAAATCAGAAGCAAGGAAAGAAAGAAAGAAACTTTAAGGAAGAGGAATATGATGAATACAAGGAGCTAGTTGTCTATTTGCAATAACAACATCAGCGATCCAACCTTAGTATTCTTCAACCCTGAGAGATTTGTAATAATAAATTACAACAAATTAAACGATGGCAGGAGGAGCTTATGTAGATTCGGGAAATGCAAAGCAATTTGATGGGAAGGTCACGGCATTCGTGTTGGTTACATGCTTTGTGGCAGCCATGGGAGGCTTACTCTTCGGTTATGATCTTGGAATAACCGGAGGAGTGACTTCTATGGAACCATTTCTCGTCAAATTCTTTCCCGGTGTTTATAAACAAATGCAAGATGATGTTGGCCACAGAAGCCAATATTGCAAATTTGACAACGAGCTCCTTACGCTCTTTACCTCTTCCTTGTATCTTGCTGCATTAGTAGCTTCTTTCTTTGCTTCCACCACCACAAGGATGATGGGACGCAAGGCCTCCATGTTCTTAGGAGGCTTGTTTTTCCTTGTGGGGGCATTATTAAACGGTTTCGCAGTCAACATTGAAATGCTGATCATAGGTCGCCTCTTGCTTGGTTTCGGTGTAGGATATTGTAATCAGGTAAGATCCAGATAAATAACATTCTTTTTTGTTCCTTTTCACCAACTTTACTGGTAACTAATCTCTATCGAGAAGTATTCACATGACTCGAATTCAAAATCTTGCTTAAAAAAATTGAGTCCAGATCATTCGGACCTTTTAGTGTTGGAATTAATATTTATTATGATTAACTGTTGTTTCTAATCATTGTAAGTAAACTATTATTTTCAATATGTAGTCCGTTCCAGTGTATTTGTCCGAAATGGCTCCTGCAAAGATTAGAGGTGGACTTAACATGGGCTTCCAAATGATGATCACAATTGGCATCTTAGCTGCAAACCTTATCAACTATGGAACTTCCAAACTAGAAAATGGATGGAGAATTTCTTTGGGTGCCGGAGCTGTTCCTGCAGTCTTGTTATGTGTTGGATCTCTTTTCTTAGGCGACACACCTAATTCCCTGATTGAAAGAGGCCAAAAGGAAGAAGCTAGGAAAATGTTGCAAAAAATCCGTGGTATTGATAATGTTGAAGAGGAGTTACAAGATCTTGTTGATGCAAGTGAGTCAGCTAAAGAGGTGGAACACCCATGGAAGAACATTACAACACCAAAATACAGGCCACAGCTCACTTTTTGCACCTTGATTCCATTTTTCCAACAACTCACTGGCATTAACGTTGTCATGTTCTATGCCCCTGTCCTTTTCAAGACTTTGGGCTTTGGCAACGATGCTTCCCTTATGTCTTCAGTTATCACTGGAGGTGTAAATGTGGTTGCCACTCTTGTTTCCATCTTCACTGTGGACAAGGTTGGAAGAAAAGTTTTATTCCTTGAAGGTGGTGTTCAAATGCTTATTTGCCAGGTAAAAAATTTAACTCAACTAATAATAAATAAATACTAGTACTTTGTACTAATTTACGTTCATACATATAAAAGCTAAATCATTACATAGCTTGGCTACTTAAATTAAGGTCATAATGATTGCTTGTAGATTGCTACTGGAGTCATGATTGCTATGAAGTTCGGGGTGAGTGGCGAAGGCTCATTTTCTTCAGGAGAAGCCAACCTTATTTTGTTCTTTATATGTGCATTTGTTGCTGCATTTGCATGGTCTTGGGGTCCACTAGGGTGGCTGGTGCCTAGTGAAATATGCCCTCTTGAGGTTCGTTCAGCAGGTCAAGCCACCAATGTTGCCGTAAACATGTTGTTCACTTTTGCTATTGCTCAAGTTTTCCTAGCCATGCTTTGCCACTTGAAGTTTGGCCTTTTCTTCTTCTTTGCTGCTTTTGTGCTCATCATGACCATCTTCATTGCCATGTTATTGCCTGAGACAAAGAACATCCCCATTGAAGAAATGCATACAGTCTGGAGGTCACATTGGTTTTGGTCAAAGATTGTTCCACATGCTGATGATGATCGCAAGCCTATTGCTGCCCAAAGTTGAATAAAGAATGCCAATGATATATGTAAGGAGTGAAAATGGAAGAAGAAGAAAAAGAGAGAGGTTGAATTACTATGTATCAAAAGAAATGTTGAATTATTGATTAGGGAAAGAATATTCTTTTTCAGTCACTAAAATATTATTAGACTCTATCCTTTATTCATGTAATTGTGACGCTGATAGGGGTATGATGTAAGATTTATGGGTATAAAAAAAATCAAGGCTATTTCACAAACCTAATATATAACCCAATCGATTGCTTGGTATTTTTACCATTAAAAATAAAATTAATGAATTTATATTTATAACCCAATTCTCTCAAACTAAAAGATGGAAGTAAAATAATTATAGTTATAACATCACGACAATATTTCATACATTACGACGATATTTTTAATTTAGATAAATTTGAAGAAATAAATAACTGAAACAAGAGTTATAACTCTTTTTATGTGAGGATAGATTTAAGAATATATATATATATATATATACATATATATATATAGATGCATACATAATTAATACATGTAAAAGTTTAAAAAATGTTATATTTAAAGAGAAGCAAATTTAAAACTATAAAATAAATATGTATGACGAATTAAA
>PYAF01005611.1:608455-649708 GCA_007407185.1 Glycine tomentella
GACACACCGTCTCGAATTGCCCGTCCAATGGGGCAAAAGGCAGCCAAAAGGAAGAGCAAAGGGAAAGGAGTAGGAACATCTACCAATGTTGTGGACTTGACTGGTGTAGAGGAAGCAATGAAGGAAAGAAATATTGTGAACGCCAAACTAGCAGCCTTACGAGAGAAAGAACTGGAAAAAGAGTATTACGACATTCTCACGAAAGACACATCTACAATGTCTGAAACTCAACTCCAAGACCATCAAGCCTTTTGTAAGATAGTTAGGCGTAAACTAGGAATGTAGTATTAAAGTACTTGTATTTTATTTTGTTGTTATTGTCTTTTAGTTTGTTGTAATTGTCTTTTAATTTGATTTAAGTAATAAAGTAACCATTACAAAACTAGCCATTATAAAACTAGCCATTAGAAAACTAGCCGTTATAAAACTAGCCGTTACAAAACTAGCCGCTACGAAACTAGCCGTTACGAAACTAGCCGTTACGAAACTAGCCATTATAAAACTAGCCGTTATAAAACTAGCCTTTACGAAACTAGCCGTTATAAAACTAGCGGTTATAAAACTAGCCGTTACGAAACTAGCCGTTATAAAACTAGCCGTTATACTAGTCGTTTTGATTTGCTATATATTTGTTCAATTCTCATTCATTGTTGCACATCTCCTACAATCATTCATACAATGGATCGAAATAATGAATTTGATAGAGTTTGGAAAGAAATTGTTTATCAAACACTTTACGAAGATAGTGATGAACAAATATTGAGCTATCTACGTGAGATGCAACATCAAGGAGGCAACAACAATCAACGTCGAAGGCCTAGAAGAGTCATTAATTCCGACGTAGGTTCCGAATGCGGCGACAATTGTTCAACCGAATTGTGAATGCTCTTAGTAACCACGATGAGTATTTCCAATTGAGACCTGATGCTGTTGGTAGAATGGGTCTCTCGCCGTTGCAGAAGTGTACTACAACTATCCGTATATTGGCATACGGATCACCTGCTGATTGTGTTGATGAGTACATTAGAATTGGCGAATGCATCGCAACTCAATGCTTACAAAAATTTGTAAGGGGTGTCATTGAGATATTTGGAGAAGAGTACTTGAGAAGGCCCAACAACAATGACATAAACCGCCTTCTACAAATTAGAGCTGCGCGAGGGTTTCCAGGTATGTTAGGTTCTATTAATTGCATGCATTGGGAGTGAAAAAATTGTCTAGTTGCATGGCAGGGTCAATTTCGTAGAGGTGATCATCGCAAACCCACAATAATACTTGAAGCAGTTGCTTCACAAGACTTGTGGATTTGACATGCATTTTTTGGAGTTACGGGTTCAAATAATGACATTAATGTGTTAAATCAATCGCCTGTGTTTGATGAGGTTTTGCAAGGTCGAGCTCCTCCAGTACAATTTTCAATTAATGGAACTCCATACAATATGGGGTACTATCTTGCAGATGGTATTTATCCTAATTGGGCCACATTTGTGAAGACCATACCAATGCCACAAGGTCCGAAAAGGAAATTATTTTCAAAATGTCAAGAAGCGGTGAGAAAGGATGTTGAACGAGCATTTGATGTGCTCAAATCTCGATTCGCAATTATATGCGGTCCATCGCGTTCCTGGAACATGAATACAATGAAGGGTATAATGTTGACATGCATTATATTGCATAACATGATTGTCGAAGACGAACGAGATACATTTGGTGGTAATGTCGATGTTGATTATGATCACGTAGATAATGACATTTCAAATGTTGAAGTATCTCGTGGTGCTCCTCCTGACTTTGCTACATACTTGCAAACAAGACGTGTTATGCATACAAGAGAAATTCATCAACAACTTCAAGCCGACTTGGTAGAGCATATTTGGGAACATTTCGGTCACAAAAATGATGAAAATTGATTTTTTCTTTAAAATTAATGTCTTGCATTTTTTTATCATCAATTTCATGTATTTTTCACTTATTTAACATTTAGTTATAAATAAAATTATTTAAATTTTATCATTTCTTAATGTTAATATATTTTTTTCTATACATTACTAATTAAAATTTATTACTTAATTAACTTAATTTAATTTAATGAAAATTAAAAAATTTAAAAATGGGATCTATATGAGACTCATTAAAGGTATTCTAAGATCTCAATTTGAGATCTACCAATAAAAAATATTACATATCTTAATAGATCTTCAATGTGGAATCCATTAAAAAGTAAACTAAGATCCAAAATTGGGATCCAGCACTAAATAAGTGCGGTAACCTGAACAGTTGTTGTTGTCGTCGTCCAAGTGTGACCGATGGCACTGAGGACACAGAAACTCAAACTCCGTCCTCTTTTCTATGTCTTCACCAAACTCCCTTTTTCCACAACGCCCCATAATCATTTCGATGCTTCGGTTGCTGACACCCTCGTCTCCGTCTTTACCGAACAACCCAACGCCGACACCCCCGAACTGAACCGCTTCGCCCCCATCCTCACCCCTCCCCTTGTCGAGTCCGTCCTCACGCGCCTCCGCACGTGGAAACTCGCCCACTCCTTTTTCCACTGGGCCTCCAACCATGGCTTCCGCCACACCTGCTACACCTACAACGCCATCGCTTCCATCCTCTCACGCTCCCACCAGACCTCTCCTCTCAAAATCCTCGTCAAACAAATCTCAGACTCCGCCCCTTGTTCCTTCACCCCCGGCGCATTGGGCTTCCTCATTCGCAGTTTGGGTCACGCGGGCCTCGCGCGAGAGGCCCACCACCTGTTCGATGAAATGCGACTGAAGGGTCTCTGCGTTCCCAATGATTACTGCTACAACTGCTTGTTGGAGGCTTTGTCCAAGTCCAGCGAGGTTGATTTGATGGAGGCGACGTTGGAGGAGATGAAGGGGTTTGGTTGGGAGTTTGATAAGTTCACGCTCACCCCTGTGATGCAGGCTTATTGCAATGCTCGCAGGTTTGATCAGGCTCTGAGGGTTTATAATGTGATGAGGGAAAAGGGTTGGGTTGATGGACATGTTTGCTCTATTTTGGCGTTGTCGTTTTCCAAGTGGGGTGATGTGGATAAGGCCTTTGAGTTGGTGGAGAGGATGGATGAACATGGGATGAGGCTAAATGAGAAGACTTTTTGTGTTTTGATTCACGGGTTTGTCAAGGAGGGTCGGGTTGATAGGGCCCTTCAGCTGTTTGATAAAATGTGCCGGGTTGATTTTACTCCTCCTGTTTCCTTGTTTGATGTTCTCATTGGCGGATTGTGCAGGAATGGTGACAGTCATAGAGCTTTGAATTTGCTTTCGGAGATGAAGGGGTTTGGGGTTACACCGGATGTTGGAATCTTTACTAAGTTGATATCGGCTTTTCCGAACAGAGGTGTTATTGCCAAGTTGTTGGAAGAGGTTCCGGGAGGGGAAGAAGAGCGAACTCTTGTTTTGATTTACAATGCTGTCTTGACTTGTTATGTTAATGATGGGTTGATGGATGAAGCCTGTCGCTTTCTTCGGATGATGATTCAGAGGAAAGCCAGTGGTGATGTCCAGATGGATGCTTTCTTCAACAAGGTCAAGAAATTGGTTTTTCCAAATGCTGCTTCATTTAGCATTGTGATTAATGGCTTGCTCAAAAATGGTCAGTTGGACCTTGCCCTGGATCTCTTCAATGATATGAAACAATTTGTTGGTAGACCAAGCGTTTTGATTTACAACAATCTGATTAATAGTCTATGTGATTCTAATAGATTGGAGGAAAGCCGTGAGCTCTTGAGAGAAATGAAAGAATCAGGAGTTGAACCAACTCATTTCACTTACAACTCGATATACGGATGCCTGTGTAAAAGAAAGGATGTTTTAGGAGCAATTGATATGTTGAAGGGGATGCGTGCTTGCGGGCATGAACCGTGGATAAAAAATTCCACACTTCTTGTGAAAGAACTATGCGATCATGGAATGGCCGTAGAAGCATGTAAT
The DNA here is from genome assembly GCA_007407185.1 of Glycine tomentella. Classification (NCBI taxonomy): domain Eukaryota; kingdom Viridiplantae; phylum Streptophyta; class Magnoliopsida; order Fabales; family Fabaceae; genus Glycine; species Glycine tomentella. The sequence goes on from PYAF01005611.1 coordinate 612,415, forward strand.
TTTCTCGACAGCATAGTTCAACAAGGTTTCCTTCCTGATATAGTTTCCTATTCTGCAGCAATAGGGGGCTTGATCAAGATTCAAGAAGTGGATCGAGCGTTGAAATTGTTCAGCGATTTGTGTTCTCGAGGCCATTGTCCTGATGTGGTTGCTTCTAACATATTGATGAGAGGGCTCTGCAAGGCCAACAGAGTCAGAGAAGCTGAAAAATTGCTGGACGAGATTGTTGTGAAGGGTCTCTCTCCCTCAGTTGTGACTTACAATCTGCTTATAGATTGTTGGTGCAAGAATGGTTCTGTTGATAAGGCTATGGCACTTCTTTCCAGAATGTCTGGAGAAGACAGGGAGCCCAATGTTATTACTTACTCGACTTTGGTAGATGGGTTGTGCAGAGCAGAAAGGCCTGATGATGCACTCTTGGTTTGGAATGAGATGGAAAGAAGAGGTTGTTCTCCAAATCAGATTGCTTTTATGGCACTTATTTATGGTCTTTGCAAATGCTGTAGGCCAACTGCAGCAGTCCATTATTTGCGTGAGATGGAACAGAAAGATATGAAACCGGACTCGTTCATTTATATTGCATTGATAAGTTCTTTTCTATCTGATATGGATTTGGCCTCAGCATTTGAGATTTTTAAGGAAATGGTTTATTCAGGATTTTTCCCAGAATCCCATGATAAAAATTACTCCATTGTAATGGATGCAATTGACAAATTTTCCAAGGATCACAGAACATCCTCTGGTATACAAGCTTTGATGGAAGAGGGAAAACTTCCTACACGTTGTCTGGGAACAGTTGGAAGTGATAGCTTAATCAAATAGTGTGCGAAGGCTAACTGAGGTAGGGAGTTCAGTTCCTCTCTAGTAGTGGAAAGAAAGACTCAAAAAGGTTTTGTGGTCCCAACAAAGAAAGACTCGAAATGTTTTGTGAACCCCATCATGTAACTTTCAGTATTGGAGAGGGTTTTTTTGCATATCAAATTGATGGAATTGGCAAAGAAACAAATGAACAGAAAAGCACATGTTACCGATACTTTGCCTACAAAGAGAACTTGAGCTCTGGAATTATTCAAGATACCTGCTACTTGTCAAGTTGGTGGTTATGCTTCATGTGGATCCAGAGAGAATACAAGAGGAAAATAAATGAAGACAAGAAAAAATAATAATTTTCAATTGTATTGTTTGAATGGAGAAGGATAAAAAGGGGCATCATCATTGTGGCAGCAATTGCCCCCACTAACTTTTTAATTTTTATTTATGTAATAAATTTGTATAATTATTATTTATCCTTTTAACTTAAAATATAGTAATATAAGTATATTAATTTCTCAATTAAACAATTATATTATTATTTCTTTTCATTTTTTAATGTGTATTATGTACTATATTTGTAATTAATAAAAAATCTCATTCATTTTAAATTACCTTTCTTTGTATCTTTTACACACATAATATTTAAATTTTTTAATTGTATATCATTTTCAATCTACCTTCTTTTATCTTCATCTTTCAATCAAATTTCAATAGTCTTTTTCAAAATAATTTTAAATCATAATTTAAATTTTTTCATTGTGAATTCAAAATATAAATTATATATTAAATTATATTAAAAATAAATATTTATTATGTATTTCCATAACAACTAAAAATTTCTGAATTCATCACTAATTTGGTGGATATTTTCTTTCTAACTTTCTTGTCATTCCAAACTTTTGAAAATGCATTGAAATTTGTTTTTAACTTCATCAATAATTATACAATAAAACTCATCTAAATTTTACACCCAAAACCAATTTTAATTATAAAAAATTTTCAACATTATATATCAGAACCACCCCCAAAAGCCTTTGACCCGTTCTTTTTCTCCCTTTCTATTAATTTATTTGTTTTAAAATTTGAGTCCATTTGACGTTCCAATAATCATTTCAACCCCTCCCCACCTTCTTTAACTTCAATGCAAAAAGCATGTTGACTTATAAATATTGCTTTGTTTATGCTAAAATTCTACTATTCAAAATCCCCTCCCGTTAGCATGCTCAGAAGTTAGACGATAATTTAGAAATAAAGAAAAAAAGCCACAATAACCATCACAACAGTTATCCCCTCGGACCCTGTTAAGGAACTGGCCACTTAAATGCCATTCATTTTCCATTAAAATAAAGACAATCGAGAGAGCTGGTTCCAAAAGTTACATATTACACTTAAAATGAAGGAGCTGGAAACAATAGCACAGACTATCTCCCTAATGTGGAAATGCTATTAGAACAAGGGATACTAGCCCCCAACTTAGCACAAATTTTCTTCAATTTGAAGTGAAGAGCATCTATTAAATCCTCCTACAAGTTGCTCCCAGAAACAGATACCTCAGTACTACAAACTGGGCAAACCTGCAGATAAAAAAGCAAAAGGGTTACACCACAGCTTCTCCACTGCAATTACTCAAGAAACCAATCTAATTTGATCAAAATGATGAGGTAATTTATGAGCTGTTGATACATTACTATTAGATTTTGTAAATGAAACTTAGAACAATCATCATTATAAAAGGGCCCAGTATAAAAGGATGTGTCCTGAACAATGACGTGGAACAATCATCATTCATGCTTCAACTTTACCAACTTAAGTGGTCTCACAACTGATTTGTCTTTTTTCTGTAGGCAGCATTATAGGGTAAACAGGGCGGGCCTGTGACTCATATTTCAAGCCCAAAGCAACTTTTCAAGAGGGGGCATCTTGGTAATAAAAGAAAACATTACTTAACCCAACATATTGAACTGCAATCACTCTATTATTAATAATAAGGTATCATAGATTTCTATCGCTTTTTAATCACTTTAAATGCCCATTTTTGGACCTGAGATCCTTCAAAATTTATTATATTATTATAATTGTAAACCACTTTTCTTCAATTTCTCATTTCACATCCTTCTCAAAGTTTAACTTGTGATCAATTATTTCTTTAAGGCTAAAGCTTCCTCCTATACCGTAATGATTTAAGTCAAAGTATAGTTTAGTCTATCTATCCTTTAATTGCCAAGTGCAGAAACACTATATAATGGATGATATCGACATCTACTAGTGGCAGTGAAATGTTTCAAGACTCCACACCAGTTTCTTGTAAAAAAAAAACTCAAAAACGAAGTATCAAATAAAAAGCTATAAAAGTTTAGAAGATAAAGAGGCGTGAAACATGGGAATAGAATCAAGAGGGGTGTTAATTTACAGCTGTTGAAAATATTGAATAGAAAAAACAAGATTAAACAAATGAACAGATCCAAGTTCAATTCAAGATTAAAGCACCTCACAGGCAGAACAAGACTAACAAACACAAAAGAATATCTATATACCCTATAACCGTCTTAGGATTAGGACACAAGCATTATCCAACCAGATGCATACAGGAGCATGTATTAAGGACCTAATGGAACTGTAAACTAGAACTACCACCTGGAAATTGGAAACGATTAGCTACATGAAAATATGTGCATTGACCACATCTATGCTACCAAATGTAAACAATAAGGCAGAAGCATACCTTGTTTATTTTCAACCAATTGTTAATGCACTCAGGATGGTACAGATGTTTGCATGAAAGAACTGTCAAGGACTCATCATCCTCATAGTCCACCCGGCAAATGACACACCTGACACGGGACCACAACAATCAGGCAGTATGGTATATCATGAACACATTTAAGGCAAGAAGTAACAGAATCTGCACATACGAATCATTGCTTCCATGTTGATCACTCCCAGTCTTGTAGTTGACCGAAGGCAGACAGGCAATAGTATCAGTTGAAAGACCTCTGCTCTCAGTTCCAACTACTTCACCCAATGCCAATAATTCCTGAAATAATTGACATTTACTCTTATACATGAGACACAAGGAGACAGGGAGGATGGACAGCATGGCAGAAAATTTGGTATATAGATCAAAGTTACCTCATATGAAAGTTCATCTGGATCAACATCCTCCCAAGCATCCTGCAAAATCAGATGAACAACACGAAGCATTTACAAAATTAAAACAACATTACACAAGTTGCACAATCAAAATCTACAATCCAAAAAATAATAACAAATCAATCCAGCCTAACTGATTCCGTGCGTTAATAAACAAGATGAAGAAGCTAAATCAGAATAAGCCATTTTGACTTACAATGAAAGAAATTGAGCCAATTGTTGGTCCAATGATATAATTATGCCCTTAATCTTTCATTTACCTTTTTAATATTTTCTAATATTTTCTCTTTATTCTCAAAGAAATTGTAGATTAATCTTTTATCTCCAAGATTTTGACCCATATCATACATGGGATTTTTTCTTAACAAAGTTATTGCCCATTAAAAACATGTTAATGCTATTAACATAGAACTTAAACAAGTTGTCAACATAGCAGCCACTATCTGAAAATAGCAGTGCATTTCAGATTGAGTCTTGGCCATCACAAAATCAGTGAACTGTAATAGCAGCCACTATCCTGTATAGAGAGACAAATTCCTTCACAAATTATACAGGGGGTTTTCAATTTTGCGGATTTCTTCACTGTAGTGATTGCTCCACAAACTGCTATGCCACAGATAAACCACTGGATAGATAAATGGCTCCCACCATAAGCCTATCATCCAATAGCTTTGGTTTCATCCCTATTTGTTTCAGGTGCAAAAAAGATTTGCCCTAAAGAGCAAATCTCTAATTTCAAAGAAAAACAGAAAAAGATAACATAAAATTGTTTTTAACTAAATTTAAATATTGGGAGTTCAAATAATATAACAAAGGGTAGATATTTGCAGCCTAACCCCAAACCCAAGGAAACAGCCTTGCCATTGTGCCAAGGGCAAGGCTTCCAAGTTGCAGCTTGCAGGACTCATTCTTTTTTACCACACTCTGTTCTGCTAAAGATGTAGAGCTTTTTAGGGCACAGTTGTCAATACCGTTGTCGAGCGAGGAGTAGCCAACCCCTAAAATGGGATAGCAGGATGACCGCTATTCTAATTTATTTTTTTACCTATTCTGAATTATATATATTTTTTTGTATATATATATTTTTTTTACATACATATAATTTGTATTATATAACAATATATGTATTGTAAATAATACATATTCTTTTTTACTTAATATATAGGATTTAGAATTTTTATTATTATTTAGCTTGTTATATTATGTTTTATTTAGTTTTTATTACTATTATTAGTCAGTTGATTATATTTTTTTATTACTATAATTATTAATCATTAATTTTTCATATCATATATTATGCTCTATTAAGTTTATCATATTATATGTTATGCTTTATATATTTTAATGTATTTTAATTTTTTATTATTATAATTATTTAGTTTACTATAAATGGTTCACAGATTTCTTTACTGCCTAACCATTCACAGATAACAAGTTAAAAATCCATAAAAAAACGTTGGACTTGGGGCCCAAGGACCAAGAGATTAGAAAAGAGAAAAACAAACCTAAAAGGCTAAAACCCAAAGACCCAACCCATCTAACCAGGTTCTCAGTTGGCTCTAGCTGCCATAGCGAAAGTGAAACGTGACGTTTTGAACTTCGAAATCCAAATCGCCCTCAAATGGAAGAGCGAAGTTCAGCAGTGGCACAACATGGTTCATGTTCTGCTGCTTTCAAGCTTCTGTACAAACTTCAAAATCCAAGTCGCAGTTGTGAAACTGAAACGCAGACCGCGAAAGGGCTGCCCCGCACCAGCGTGATAGCGGATGCAACAGCCACTCCTTCAATCTGCCCCACAACAGAGGTCATCGCCATGGAAAGGTGCCGCTCCGCTCCGGCGCGATAGCTGCCGTTATTGACTACATAGTTTTAGGGTAGACCTTTTTTTTTTTCAAGTCTGCCCTAAAAATGATGCAGTAGCTGGATAGACCAAAAAAATCTCCAACATACCCAAAAGAAAAGGTCTATGCTAAGTTGCATTATTTCTCAAATAGGATCAAACTATATCCATAATTAAAGCAAATATCCACCCATAGGTATTATTTTCCAAGGAACCATAAGATATACCCCAAATTATACAGTACTGAGGTTTCACACCTTTTGAATGTTTGGTAAAACGTTCATGGGTATGTGTGAGTGCACATATTCAGGTAGTCAGATACACATAAAATAGAGACATTTACCTGAGAATTAGCACCATTGTCCTCTATGTCCTCTTCCTCCCCTGAAATTGAAAATGAAACTAGTGGTTCTAACTGGACAATTATAAAAAAGAACAAAATAAAAATCCATCAAGTTACAGTCATAGCTAAGAAAACTTACGATCATTTATCCCAGCAAAAGCCAACAGTCTAGCTGCCATTTCCCTCTCTTCGGCTTCTTGTAATGCTCTTGCATATGCTTCATCACTTGAAAATACATCTGGGTCAAATTCAATACTGGGATTATCATGTTCTCCAGCACTTTCATCCTCATCCTCCTCGTTTTCATCATCTTCATCATCATCATCATCTTCATCCTCATCCACATCGGTGCCATCATGTAGATCATCAAAATCATCCCCATCATCATGCAAATAGCTTCCGCCTTCCCAACTTCCATAATCACTTCCTTCATTATTCATTCTCAGCATCATATATGCCCTTTCCTGTTCATTAATTAATGACACAATATAAATAAGAGGAATATGAAAATAAAAAACAAAAATCAACATTTGTATTTATACTTAGTATAAGTATATAATTGTATACAAACATGGGGAGGCAAGGAGCTCAATGAAAACAAAATAGTAAATCTCATTATACAACAACATTCATTCGTTATATTCAATGCTCTCTCTCTCGTCCATAGATATCTAGGTGTTATCAACATCAAGGCCAAAGGTATAAAATCTTGGTCAGCAGCAAAACTGATGCAACACATGATGGCACTGATGTATAAAATCAAAGGGAATAATTAGTTCCTGGAGTGAAGCTCGGCTTTGATTATCTTTCTTTGAAGAGGAAACAGTTTGGGAGAGAATCATAAGTTTTACACAGCAAAGCTGATCCAACACAGCTTCATGGCATGCAGACACAGATATTTGTGAAAGACCAACAACGTGGGTCAGGGATATCAACGCCTGGTATCTGCGTGTCCTTGGGCAGCTATCATTACATGCATAAATATAGGGTTTAAGCAGTTTGAAATCGCTGTACAAATTGGGCAGCTATCATTACAGAGAACAATTTCGATTACTCGAAATTCACAAATCAAATCACTGTCCAAATTGGATTGGTAAAGCTTACACTAGTTCACTTAATTCCGGTTTCCTTATGGAAAAACGTGCATAAAATTTATTTATTTTTGAAGAAAAAAAAGGAATGATAGAGGAGACGGAACCTGTTCCTGAAGGGTTCGAGCGAGAGCGAGGTCAGCATCGACCTGGCTGAGATTAGTGAAAGGGGTTCTGGAAGGTTGACGAGATCCAGTTTGTTCTCCTTCACCTTCATCGGCTTCTCGATCTTCCTCTTCTTCTGCCTCCACTTGTTCTGTCATGTGCTCCTCGCCATTCAAATTGGAATGCTCCTCTTCTAGGTTATGGTTGTTCGATTTCACTCCTCCAGAACCTGCTTTCGCGGTGGCGGTCGTGTTAGCGGCGGCGGCGGTGTCGTTCTCCATGCGAATTAGGAACGGTGACAGAGAGAATTGAATTGAAGATGAAATTTTAAAAAGAGAAGGAAACAGATTAGAGGATTGAATCAATTAAATATCAAAGGGAATGTATCTAAATGTGATTATATATATATAATTTAATTATTAATATTATTATCATATCTTGCTGTAAAATAAATAAATAAAGAAATAGGGAAGGGTGTGGTGACGTGGGAGAGAAGGAGCAAACTCGAGGCAATTGCAACGACAATCAAAATCAAAAAAGAAAAGGTCGACGAACGCATACAGAGCCTCTGTGGGCTCCACAAGTTTATACGCTCCGATTCAATGCAACCGTTCATCACTGTTGGTCCCACATGAGATCAACGGCTCCACTTGGGGGAAAAGACATTTATTTTATATATATATAGTTTGAGGATAATATTCTTAAGATGCGTTTATTTTTAGAGATCTTCTTTCCTAAACTCAAGATATAAGTGAAAGATTATTAGAGGGAAATAATCCTTAAGGGTGTTTTGGTTGTGGGGGAGAAATTATTATTCAAGCAAAAAAAAATAGTGTGGGTTTTAATCTATTTTAATTTAATTTTTTTTCACACCATCAAACTTATCCTAAAAGCTTTTAGTTTTTTCTTTCATTTAGCACGTTAGTTTTTTTGTTAGTGTCGTTCAATTATGACTATATGTTATATTTAACAAGTCATTTTAATTAAGTTTTAATTTTTTACTAACTAAAAAACTTTTTAAATTGTTTTGCAAATAATTATTTTTAATGACTTTCAATATTTTTTTAAAATATTATTTGAAGTTATATTTTTTTAAAATATTAATTTTTAGTTTTTATATATATTTTTATAAAATATTTCAACTAGTTTTAAATTTTATTTTTTTATTAGTTGAATAATTTATTTGACTATTTAGTAAAAAAAACATTCAAAATTTATCTTAGACACTATGTTAGCATTTTCTAAAATGTTAATTTCTAATTTCTAATTTTTTATGTTTTTTTTCTTAGATATATATTAATTTTTTAAAATCTTTTCTATATAAATTAAGATTTTATATGTATATAAGTCGAAGGAGTATTTCTTGCATATTTTCATTAATTGTAGGTAAACTTTTGATGCTCCAAAAAGAAAGATAAAAGCTATTTTGATTATTGATTTTGTAGTTGATTGTGAGATTGCAACATATAGATTGTCAATTAGGAGTGTAAGCATATTGCGTTCAATCCATAAACTCGTTCAATTCAACTAAACTTAATTATATTTTTCGAGATTAGATGATTGAGTTGGATTTTATTTAGTGCACTTGATTAAAATTGAGTTGAAAAACGAGTTGATGAATTTCAAAATCCAATTAAAACCAATTCAATCCGACTACATAATAAATATATAATAAAATATATTAACTATCTAATTTTATGCGTTGTATGCGAGAGATTACGAGTAATAAAATTTTTTATAAACTCACTTTCGTTCACTCGCAAGATGCAACAGTTTTATTATTATTACCCTTTCTTTTAGTATCAATGTTTGAGTTCACCCAAAAGTAAAAAGTAAACATTTTATACAAATTGAGTAAGTAAAGAAATGCATGAAATTGCATTGCAACATTGAAACAAGTGAAGTGCAACTAATACTCCTTCCTTACCAAAATAAATACTCGTCCACCAGTCATAAGTTGTTATATATATATATATACACGAAGAAAAATAATAAATTAAAATATAATAATAATTTTATAAAATTTAACACATATCATGTTAATTCATTTATAAATTTTGTTGTACAAATAAGTAAAAAAAAACAAAATTAGAAGATATTTGATAGAGAATTTTTTTTTCATATCTAAATATCATGACTTATAAAAACCATGAAATCTTGAAAAGGAATAATTTTTTTTTATAGAGTGAATAAAATTTGTTTGATTTATCATTGAAATCTTAAAATAAATTTTATTAGAATAAAAAAATTACATAATATTTTTATCATATTAAATAATTTAATAAAAAAATAAAACAATGTTTTTATTGTACTAAAGAAAAAATATTAAAAAAATAAAATTCTTTCCTCTCTCATAATTTTTTTTGAGAAATAGATTAAGAAAATTCACAATAAACATCTTTAGAAATGTTATTTTTTAAAATTAATACAAAACATATTAACTTTCCTTACCTAAAATAAAAAATTATCCCTATCAAACTCTCCCATAATGTTACATTGAGGAGATAAAAACAATTAATTTGATATTTTTTTTCTCTTATTACACTATTATGGTGGGAAAGGATTAATACAAATGCGAAAAGAACGCTTACGCAAGCATAAATTACCGTGACATGTTGCGTGAAAGGAAAGCTCCACAAACATCAACACGTCTCTTTTTGCGGGTATGAATCACTTGGGCTTAGCTATATTGTTGGTTTTGCATCTTTGTCTACTTTGATGTTGTTGTATTGTATGCTTCATTTTATATTACGATTATTTCGTGTTGTTTTTATGTTTGAACTAACTTGGTTTCAAAGCTGTTAGAACTAAGCGTTACCGACTGCAAACTGCTTGATAAAATGATTGAATGAAACTTTATTGCGTGAACAACTACTTGAATAAATCATTTGTACAAATTGGACTGCTTGAGTGAATTCATATTATTCACTGCTATGCTGAACCTTTTCAACTCTCACTTGAAACTGCAATTTTAAATTGTTACCTAATAGAGTACAGAATATACTATAACAAGCCACAGAGGGGAATACTATTGCTATGTTCTCAAGTTGAGTTTTCTAGTGAAATAAAAGGAAGCCTCTTGAATTTATTTTTTTCTGCCCACATATTTGGTTTTGGATTATATTTGTTGAATTTGATATAATCCATCTGTTTAGTCGAGAGATTGGAATCAGTAAAAAAAAAAATTAGGTGACTGAGTTTCAGTTACAGAAAGTCACTTTTTATTATCTTGCACTGTGATTCGAGATTGAAGACTAGCATATTATGTGTGTTTGATTAAATCTCTAAATAGTGTGTGATCCTTGTTTTCCTGTTTAGTTCTGGATTCCTAATCTTTATTCTGATGGCTTAGATCATGCTGTGAGAACCTTTTATAAATGGTGACTAAATTATTGGACATCGAAGTTATGAAATATGAGATTGGCTCATTCTTCAAATTTTGGCCTGGGATTTGAACTTTTTGCTGTGATTAATTGGAAAATCAAACCTTTATGAGAGTAACCATGCATTCTCATAATCCATGGGTCATGCCAGGCTATTCGATTCAATTCAAATTTATTAGAGATATTTTGTTTGACCCTAAGTTTTTCTTTTTAGGTCTTGATACATCAATACTAAAATCATATTTTTCTGCATTTTGCTAATTGAAAGTGATATGAAACTGTGGGCTGTTGGAAGGTTTTGTGAATTAAATAACTTTATTAAAATAAACAATAAAGAAGACAGGTTCCCTTATTTCTTTATTTGTTCAAATAATCTATTTCACCATTTTGTTTAGTTTTGCTTAGGCATGAGGGCTTCCATTATGTCTTAATTTGACTTCCCGTTTACGTTGCTGGCTCTATTTCATTAATGGCTCACTTTGTAAATTCAATTCAGAGCTAGAGGACCTATTGATCCCTGACCATTGTATTCTATGTCTCTTAACAGTGTTGCCTTGGCTCACATTAGACCTGCAGGTGCTACAACATATATTTGTAAATGCTTGATGTGTCATTGGCGTGTAAAATTACAACCATAAGATAAGGTTAGTTATGAGCATGTCTGTCTAACTTCTCTTATTGTGGTTAGAGCCAAAAATTGATGTGAACTCCTCTGTATTAAATTGGTATTGAGATTAATGTTATGATTGTTTTATTCTATCTTGTGCTTATATTGCTTTCGTCTCAATAGAATTAATCATTCTATTAGGGTTCTATTAGGGTTCTAAGGGTTAGGGTTTACAATAGGGATGTTGAAACTCTGATTTTTGATAGGGATGAGCAATTACAGAATAATTGATGTATTTTCCTAATACTTAATTTAATAAGGAATTACTAAGGAATTAGGATTTCGAGTTGGTTAAAGGGTTAAATTACTAAGGGATTAAGATTTAACTAAATTATATAAAATACATCCTCTGAGCAATTATAACAATTGAAATTAATCATCAATTTGCATATAGAAGGTAGGGATCAGAAGTAGAGGTGCTCTAACCACAATTATTTCTTACCACTGCGTAACATTTAATTAAAACTTGTTTTTGAATTCTCGTTAATTTTCTAGTCAGTTGTTTAATTTTCATAATTCTAAAATTCAATCATATTTTCTTCAGAACATATTATTTGTCTTCCAATTTTAAGATAATAAGTTGTAATAAAATTTGTGTCTCAATCCCTGTGGAGACGATACTCTACTTACTCATTTTATTACTTGGAACGATCGGTATACTTGCCGAACGCGCAACAAGTTTTTGACACCGTTGTCGGGGATTGAAAACGCCAATTTTATAGTAGCTTTAATCTTTAAGATTGGAATTACTTTTGTTACTAAATTTCTTTTGAGTTTATGCGAGCTATAGTTAATCCTGATCATCTACAGTACAATCCTGAAATAGAGAAAGCTGCTAAGAGGAACAGGAAACTAGCCAAACAAAGAAGAGAAGCAGAAAATTCTGATTCTAGTCCAACCTTTGAATTAGAGTTAGAGATGGCTAACAGAGTCAATAATCAGCCAAAACCGGAAGATGAACTAATGGAGGATATTCTGGCTCCATTGTTCACTAGACCAAATTCCAGTATTGTCAAACCACCAATTCAAGCGAACAATTTTAATATTCATCCTTCATTGATTATATTGGTGGAACGCAGTCAGTTTGGTGGGGAAGATGATGAAAACCCCCATGACTTCATTAACAGATTTCTGAGAATCTGTGATACTATCAAACGTCAAGGGGTGTCGGATGATGCTATCAGATTAAGGTTATTTCTTTTTGCTGTCAAAGGAAAAGCACTCCGATGGTTAAACAGACAGACAGCAAATAGCATCACCACTTGGGAAGAGTTGGTTGCAAAATTTTTCTCCCAATATTTTTCCATGGAGAAATACAATAGGTTGGTGAATGAGATCACCAATATTATTCAATTGGGGAGCAGTGATGCAATGTTAGCTGAGCAGAAAATTTTGGCTCAACAGTTAGCCAAATTGAATGAGAAAATTGATAAACTCCAAGTCTCTACAGCTCAAGTTTCATCAAGCATAATGCAACCAGCTATCTATGAGTATTGCCAAGGAGAACATGAGTCTAATGAGCGTCCTACACTAGTGGGAGCTGACCCAGTTCAGGTGAATGGCCTCTGGTATGATCAAAGACCCCAGCAAAATTTTCAGAGAAATCAAAACAATGCTATGGGTAATAATTTTCAGAGAAGAATTCAAGGTGGAAGATTAGATTACAAATCTAATAATTATTTGCAGCCCCTACCCCTTCCACCTAAGGAGTCATCAGAATTAGAGAAGGTTATGTTGCAACTGTCTAAGACCACTAATGAGCACATTCAGACCACCAATGCCTTTATCAATGAGACCAGAGCTCATCTTAAAAATCAAGATGCCTCTATCAAAAATCTTGAAAATCAGATTAGTCAATTGGCAAAGCAACTGACTGAAAGATCTCAAGGACAGTTTCCTAGTGACACTATTGTTAATCCAAGGGAACATGCAAAAGCAATTACTACAAGAAGTGGGATTGTAATCACATCTCAAGAGAAGTCTTAGGTAATCCAAAGAGAGGTTGAAGAGGAAACTACCACAGTTGATGAGGAACAAGTGGTGGAAGTACCTTCAAGCAAGCCAGAAAAGAAAGAAAGATTTTGCAGCTCCAAAGAAACCCATGGATTTCTCCCGTTTTGAGAAACCTCCTTATCCAGTGAAGCTCAAGCAACAACCTCAAAAGCAACAGTTTATCAGGTTTTTAGACATGTTTAAGAAATTACATATTAATATTCATTTTGCTAAAGCTTTAGCTAACATGCCTAACTATGCGAAATTTATGAAAGAATTGTTGTCTAGAAAGCATAAGTTGTGTAACACCCCATATGCATCCGGTGTATTAACAATTACTTAATCAGATTTGCGCAGTAATTAACTTTAATTAAAACCCGAGGAAGCGATTATAAAACCTTTCTTGATTCATTATGTATGGTACGTTCTTCAGTAAAAAAAAACTAAAATCCAACGCACTATAGCTAGCCTCAACGATCCAAAACATCATAAGTAACGACAGATGCATAAACAATATCTCTACAGATATATCAAGAGAAAATCATAGGTATATACATAGAATAAACACCAAGTGCTCTAATCTCAAAGATCTCATCCTCACACGAGGGCATACAAAACATATAATGGCCATATACATAACAAATCTACAATATGTGTACACACATACATCTTCCTTCGCAGGAGTACAAAAAACATTAAAACCAAAACAAAGGAGGCACGAAGCTTTCAAAATGCTGCCACGCAGCTACACAGGAATTGTCTTTACTGGGGCCTCCCGCCCTGAGACCTATCATCTCTGCCAAATGAATCACCTACTAAAACATAGTCCCCACACGGGGTGAGATACACATCTCAATAAGCTCAGGGCTCTTAGAGGCTTCTCCCCCCCTGACTCACTTCCATGATACACAACATCAAAGGCATATCAATCACTAGGTCGTCCGGCCCTCACAACAATACATAGTCATCATCTAGCTCTAATGTATATCCGCTGTACTACGCCCACCATAAGATGCATCATCATCAGCATCTGAGACTCTCAGTCCCCAGCTTGAGATCGGAACTCACACTCGTGTCATCCCATCGAAAGCTACCCCTTTACACATGGATGCATGTATATGGCACCTCTGAAAATAAGCTTCAACCGTGACGGGACCACCTATCTCTTGGTCTTAAGAGATCATCATCACTCTTTACGTGAGCAAACCAAACTAGGTGTGCTCTACTCCTAGGGAGGTTTATATCTATCTAACTGACAAGAAGATCTATTCAATAGGTAACCATACACACAAAGGATAGAATCATGCATACATATTATCATGAGAAAACTGTAACAACCAATTCAATGCACATGCATCATTTATGCAACCATCACTCCCTCGGAGTATGGTGGAACACAGGCAGTGGAAAACACACCAAAGGGCAAATAGCTTACCTGGCAAAGTCGTGCTCTGCAGTTCAACCCCAAAAGGGTGGTCTACGCCACTGATACCCTCGATGTCACGCCCTATACAAAGGCACACAAGCACAATCAAAATCAACCCAACCTTACAAGGTTCTCCACTGTTAAGATGAAAGGAAACATCATTCCTTTCCATATAAACCTCTTAGTCCTCTATCTTAAGGCTATCCGAACTAACCAATTCACTAGACAATTCACAGACCCTCAGCGGTCTACCTTAGCCTAACCAAAGTACTAGAGTCTCCCCAAGACTCAATATAAATCAAAACAAAGTGTTCAAAGCTCTATACAGGCCAAAACTCAAGGATTAACAACGTGGCTTAAACGGTTTCTTCCACACAATATCACCGTTCATATAGCCTCTCAACCACATAAAGAGCAAGTATCAAGGTTCATGTATGTTCTACAATCATCAATTAACCAAACTGAATAAGGGTACTTTTTTTGAGCTTTTGAATAGGGGTGTTCAAAATCGAACTAAACTGAGCATAAAATTGAAAACCGCAGAAAAATTGATGGTTATTGTTTTTTTTTTTTGTTTTTTTTTTCAAACCACACAATTTAGTTTAGTTTGTGGTTTGACATGGTAAGCAATGTTAACACCCTTCCTCTCATCTTTTGTTCTACTAACATATATATGAACTGAATTTTGATTCTCAACAAACATTTTTAGCACATCATGATCAATCTTAAGGGGGAAATTTTTACTACTAGAAGTAAAACAAAATCACAAAATAAAAGGGTGACATGATGGCAAGTCTAAATCATTAGCAATGTTGTTCACACATGCATTGAACATTCCAAACTTATCAGGATCAACATTGCAAATCTCACTTGGTTCGTCTCGTTAGTCCGTAAAGTGGATCAAAATATCCACAGGACCCATGTATTTCAATTCATCCATTGTGTCCCTGTGCTCCCAAACATCAACATTATTTTAATCAACAATAATAAACAATAATTTCAGTTGTGTTACATGGTCCAAAACATCAACACTATTTTAATCAGTAATATAAACAAATGATTTTAAAAATCATAAGTGGTACCAAACTGGTACCTCATCAAAACCCCATTTAGAAATAGACAATAATAAACAACCAAAATAAAACAAATAATTTTAAAAAGTAACATATACACAAGGTCAAGTGGTCACTTACAAGCATAATCTTATTGTGAATAGAATTCGTGGAATAGGAAGAGAATCAGAGCGCTCGTGAACATCGAAGAGGAAGACGCTTGTGAACGTCACGAACTAAAAGGAACAATAGAGAACTCATAAACTAGACGATAAATATTAGAGAACTCGCGAACCGGAAAAGAAACAGTAGAGAATTCGTAAATTGGAAGATGAACAGTAGAGTACTCGCGAACGGTGAAGAAGAATGTAACATGAATCCTAAATTCTAAAATTAATTGAGAAGAAATAATTTAGGTTTTACAATTAGATTGTAAGGATAATTTTGTCTGCTCACATATTTTAATTGATATAAGTTAATAACATTAATGGATGAGTAAAAGTAATGTGTAAAAATAGGAAAATATCATGTGAAATTTGAGTAAAACCCATGGAATGGGATGCCAGTGTAACTCTATTAATATTGTTGACGCTTAGAGAGCTGAGGCAGATTTGGGATTGCACAGTGAGATAGAGTCTGAAAGTGAAAACGGAAAAGTGCTCCCTCTGTCCCCGTCCCGCACGGCAGCCGCAGTCCCCGTCCCGCACTCCCGCTCGGCCGCTCCAGCAATCCCCAGTTCCCGGTGACTCCAGCCTCCAGGCTCCTCCGTCTCGGTGTGGTTACAAAGAGAGAGAGAGGCCCTCCACACACATTCGATTACTGAAGGTGCCGCCATCTCCTTTGAATTCGTTTTTTTTTTTTTCCAGTGACGTTGCTTTCAAAATTTACACTTGATATTTGCCCTCCACACACATTCCTTATTTTCTTTTATTCAATTTTTATCAATTTCTGTTCAATGTGGTAGTTTTTATATTTTTTGCACTGTTTGTATAATGTGCGAGGAAACACTTTGAATCTTTGATTTTGTTTTCTCGTTGAAATCTCAGTGCGCACAGAGAACGCTTTTGATAGTGCCACTACTTATTTCCATGGTTTATTGGTTTTCCCTTTGTTCACAAAAGGAAGCGTTTTTGGGAATATGGTGTGTGTGTTGTAATTGTGTAGAACTTGTAATATCTTGAAATTGGATGAAAGAACAATTGCTATTTAATAACAGAAATTGAGATAATATTGTGTGGTATACCATTGTAACTAATTATAGGGAAATACAATAAATGTCTTAACAATGTAATCTTTTTTTACCTGTTTTAGCATTTGTTGCTTTTGAACTTCCATATTTTGTTTTATGTTGAATATGATCTTCTTAACACAGAAAATAGACTTGACCCCTGGAAGGTTACATTCCTTCACTGGGAAAGAGACAATCTTTTCTTGCTTCTGTTTTTTTTTAAGCCTTGTTTCAGTCCCTGATGGTTAAGTTTCTTTTTCTCTTCCCAGGTGAGGGATTGAAATTGAAACCTCAAGATGCCAGCTACAGCAGGAAGGGTTCGCATGCCTGCGAACAATAGGGTTCACAACAGTGCAGCACTTCAAACCCATGGCATATGGCAAAGTGCCATTGGCAACGACCCTTATGCACCCAATAAGGAAGACAAGAAAGATTCTTCTCAAAATCTGCCAAATGCAGAACCTGATGCTGAGAATGCATATGCTAGCTTCCAGGGGCTTTTACAGCTTGCTAAGATAACAAATGCTGAGGTAGATGTATCCCACGGGGCCTGCAAAAAGTGTGGCAAGGATGAAAATGAGAAGGATCCTGAAGCAATGCAGTCTGTGGGTGGGGTTGGTTGGATTGCATAAAAAGTTGAAGGCTGACAAGGTGGATAGGAGTAGCAATGTTGAGAGCTCTGAAGAGGAGGAGGAGGATAGTGAAAGTTCAGATTCTGATATTGATTCAGAGATTGAGAGAATTATTGCTGAAAGGTCTGAGAAGAAAATTAGTGGGAACAGAGGTTCTTCTAGAAAGAAGGGGGATTTGGATGATGATGATGAATCAGACAAAGATTCAGGTAAGAGGAGAAAGAGAGGTAGGTCAAAGAAGAGGAGTGCTAAGAGGGAAGTTAGTGATTCCAATGATTCAGGTGCATAAAGGAGGAGGAGGAAGAGAAGGTGGGAACCCAGCAGGAAGAGGGACAATTCTTCAGATGAAGAAGATGAGTACAGGTGCAGGCATAGAAAGAGTAGGAAGGAGAAGAGGAGAAGGAGAAGCCGTCTATCAGAATCTGATTCCTCTGAAGAGAGAAGGAGTTGATGAATGATTAGTGCTGTAGTCAAATTTTATGCCCCTTGACGTTTCTAAATTTTCATGTATCATACACCTGTATACATTGTACCTTGCTTTGGTCGAGTTTCAGAGTTTGGATGTTCAAATACTCTGACTACATTGACTTCTACTTACGTTTGAGATTAAATACGTGGCTTAGGTGTTCTTTTATAACTTTATTGTCAAGAGCTGAAGGAACTTGTATATACTCCTGGTTTCTATAAGCTAGTCTCAATGTTTAAATAGGTTTGATAATTTTCTTAACATATTGGTCTCTCAATTGTTTTATCAAATTACTCTTGTTTATTGAAGTTATAATGGTGTTAATTTTTTTTATATAGAGAATAACAAAAAATAACGTGTTAAGTGCATTATTTAGACAATCAATAAATGACGATGTTAGTTAGAAGGACCAAATTTGATTAAAAAATTCAAATAGAATTAAAAAAAATTCAAAAGTGAAATGAAATTCTTTAGGGGGGAAAATGGTACGGGTATCCCTTCATTTTCAAGATGAAATGTCTATTCCTATATTGAAGAAATATCCATTCTCTTGGTTTGAATTTTTTTACTTTGTTTTTTTTTTTTTTTTCAAAAACCCATAAGTAAAAAGTAGAAATGACTTGTTTCCATTCCCATATGTTTCGAATGCATTCCAATAATTTCCTCCCACCAAATCGTTACTAAGATGTGTTGAGTGATAAAAACAGTGCAGAAATTGTATTCCCAGAAATATCAAGTTCGACGAGCATTAGATTTTCAATCAGTTTATTTAAATTTATTTGTTGAAATAAACACTTATTTTAATAAAATAAGTAATTTTCTAATTTTTAGTTTGTTTATCTAAATTGTTTCTGCTTAAAAAAGTATTTTTCTATTAATTTTAAAAAGTAAATCTTATATGCTTCTTTAAAAAACATTTATATAAAAAATGTTTATTTTAAAATTTCTTTTTAAATTTAAACAAATTCATCTCATTATATAATTTGACTATGATGAGATGAAGCTAGAGTCTAAATAGTAAATACACGAAGGAACCATTTTTTCCACGTCTGCAATGTGTATTCCAGTCAGATAGCATCCTTCAACTTTCTGCTCTCTCTAGATTTGACATCTTGTTCTTGCTTGCAATAATACAAATAAATAAAATAAGTAACGTGGCAAGTAAATCGGAAGAACAGATTCCCAGTTAGCAAAAGAAATGGGAGACAATATGTCATGTCTGTTTCTACTTTCTAACGTTGCTCATAAGTAGCAACCACTAGTGAAATTCTACTACAAACACATATTCACTAGGATAAGAAGCTAATGGTTCAAAGAACGGTGCCATGGGTTGGATTATACTTATTCAGAAGATAAGAAGCTAATTCTGATGTCTATTGGTGTTAGATAAAATAACACGTGATCTAATTTATTAGCACTTTATTTTACTGATCTCAGGTGCTGAAAATTCTAGCAAAGGGAATGTGAAAGGAATCAACGTGTAAAGTATGACAATTTGACCGAAAAAATATTGATGTCATAAATCTGATATGTTGTTCCCTATTTACCCAAGTCTGAAGTGAATCAATGACTATGTACGAATATCTCATCTTAGTAGTTGGTTCGGAAGAACACGTGTAAATTTCCACCGTGAGAAATTAAAAACTAGCAAATAATAAGCTCTGGAATATTGAATGGAGAGTGTTGATCTGATGAGGAATATATCATCATGCATGTTTGTTCCCCTGCTCTGGGAGGCTATTGAATTCCTCTATAAATTGGAGAATTCGGCAGACATCACACCATTCTTATAAAACATAACAAACAACAAAGTACAAAATAAATAAATAAAAGTTCATTATGTTGACACATTGCCATCAATTGTGCAAGCCAGTTTCCATCATGATTCTAGTTAACTTGGCTCTGGCTTTTGTCAATTTACTTCTGAAGAAGGTTCTTAATGAAGGAATGGACTACATGTCCATTATAACTTATCGACAGGCAATTTCATTTATCTTCATGGCACCTATTGCCTGCATCTGTGAAAGGCAAGAACCAATTTCATTTATTATAACATTGATTGATCTATATAGCCAAACATACTTTAAGAGGAGATAAAAATCAACATACGCCTTTGGTTAATATTATTGCCCTCGTTTTGTTATCATGTATATAAGTCCTTTGTTTTGGTGACACAAATTTTCTTCTAGGACTTTCAAAATTTTACAAATGACAGGACAAAGCAGTTTTATACTTTTTACAGGAAACACAAACTGGAGGTTCACATAATATGTCTCCTTTTCCTCAGTGCTCTTCTCGGGTAAGTAGTATTGTAATTTGTAACCAATACGCTTCTGGTTTTGTATTGATGTTGCTTATAATTGTAATATAATAACTAGTGCTTAGTGGCTAGCAAAATCACAGCATATCACAGTTTAAGATTTTAATATTTTATTAATGCTTTTCAGAGTAACAATTCCTCAATACTTATTTCTTCTTGGACTTGAATATACGTCTGCCACATTCTCATGTGCGTTCCTCAACATGGTGCCTGTATTTACGTTCATTATGGCAGTGCCATTTGGGTAAGTTAAATAAAAAGGGTATTAATTGATTGTGGAATTCAAGAACAATAATTCTGATCCTTTGGCTTGAAATTTTTCTAGGATAGAGAAGGTGAACATGCAAAGCAAGAGTGGTAAAGCCAAAGTCATGGGAACTTTTGTGTGCATTGGTGGAGCTTTGTTATTGGTCCTTTATAAAGGAATGCCCCTTCTCAACCCACAATCTCAACACATAGCAAACAAAATTACAAGCACGCTTCCAGCTGCCAAGTTAGAGAAATGGATTTTAGGTTCCATACTTCTGACTCTAGGTTGCCTCCTGTGGTCTTCATGGTTCATTATACAAGCAAAGATTAGCAAAAAATACCCATGTCAATACTCTAGCACAGCTATTTTGTCACTTTTTGCTGCCATTCAATCAGCGACATTAGCTTTGGTCTTCAAGAGAAATAATGCTTCGTGGATTCTCAAAGGAAAGCTTGAAATAATGAGTGTTGCATATGCTGTAAGTATATTCTTTATAATAACATACACCATTTTAAATTATTTTGCAATAGTCTGTTTCTGCATATCCCAAAAAAAAGGCAGATCCAAAAAGAAATAGTATGTTTCTTTGCAAATTCTAATTTCAAATCTGAATATCAATTTGCATTTCAATTTTTCAAGTAGAAGATTAAAAAATCCTGAGTACCTTTTCAAGCCTTAATATTAAAATTTGTTGTTTATGTGAGCCTAGGGATTGATAGGATCGGGCTTATGCTATGTGGCAATGTCATGGTGTGTCAAACAAAGGGGTCCAGTTTTTACCGCAGCTTTTACCCCCCTTATACAGATATTTGTGGCCACGCTTGATTTCTCTGTACTAAAGGAGGAAATTTACCTGGGAAGGTTGGTTTCTTTAATCACTTTCATGATTCCACCCTTTCTACATTCCACCGCACCTAATGTATCTCTATCTGCAATAAGCAGTTTGGCAGGATCTGCCTTGGTTATTGCTGGCATGTATATTCTTCTATGGGGAAAAAGCAAAGAGGAAGGGCAACATGTTATGAAGGATACACAAACAAATCAAGATGTAGAATGTCAATAGCAGAGCCACCAATGGCAATGAATAACTTCGATCCAAACGTGTTATAGGAACCAAAAGCAGTTAAGTTTCAGGCTTCTACACAAAACAGAAGATCAAAAAGTTTAGGCTTGAGGATAAATATTTTGTCAATTATCAAGTCAAAAGTAAACGTCAGCCACTGCATGCTTAATCTTGAAGTTTTGTCCAAATATATATACTATATGGATTTGTACACGCGAAGCACAAGAGTTCCAATTTCATATGACGAGATGGAACAGCCTCTACTCATCAATATCTGGAATATTAAAGTAAAGAAGTCACATTCACACCCTCTTAAATAAAGGGGAAAAAAGAATCTGTTTCACAGAATAACGGTGAACGGAGAAGAAAATAATTTCTCTTTCAATCAATTACCATCACATAATCTAAAACATAAAAATTAAACTTCTTCAATAAAAAAAAAACATTGATGTTGCTACCTTGTACAAACGAAATATCAGCAAGCAAAAAATCTGAACCATCAAGTTCATTTCAGACAACAAGAATACTTAATATAATTTGCTGCAATCACTATATCCAATTCCAATAACATCAATTTGATTAAACTCACGTCATACTGGCTACTTAACATTTTGGTTTTCGCTGAGGATATATCTACAATAGTAACGAACGATAAAAGTACATTACATAAAAAGAAGCAATACATCTACCTCGGGCGTACAATTTTTTCCCCACTCATTAACTGATAGTTACAGTTCAAAATTTACATTTAGCGAGATGTAACCTACATTTTGCATGAAATTCTTTCTTTCTTCTGTGATAAATTTTTTTACAGTGGTAGAATGAAGCCTCAATTTTAAAGCAGGAAAAATCTCTGAACTCCAAAAACACTTATAAAGGACCTAATGTGAAGTGAAGACATTTTGCTAAACCCATAAACCAAAAGGACTTCTGATTCTTATAAATAGTATAGAGCTATAGATTATTTACGATAATTCTTTCAAAAATTTAAATTGCTACAAACTTTTAACACCATCTACTCAAAAGAGAAGCAAGTCATCTTCTATTGATGAATCATTCAGCGACCTTTCCTGATGGTCTTCGTGACAGCTAAGTTTCATTTGATAGACAACAAAATTTAGCATAAAATAAGTTTCCTCTGAATCACGATGTGTTTTATCATGAGCAATAAATCTATGAAGGACTCCAGATATTTCAACAAAACTAAACCCAGGCGATTTTTTAACCCCTCTTCTCTCCATAGCTTCTCTCATGCTTCTCACATCATCCCAGCGTTTGTCCACCGCATATACATTTGATAAGCCAATATATCTACCATCGTGATTTGGTTCTAGCTCAATAAGCTTCCTGCCAACTATTTCTGCAAGAGCTAAATTTCTATGGTTAATACACCCACTAAGAAGGGCACCTAACATGGAAGCTGTTGGTTCTGTGGGCATTTGACAAATAAATTGGTATGCAGTGGTTAACTGACCTGCACGTGCCAGCACATCCACCATGCAAGCATAGTGCTCACTTGTAGGTGTCATGCCACATTTACTAAGACTCTCAAAGAAGAACCATGCTTCTTTAACTAACCCTCCATGGGCACAGGCAGCCAACAAGCACAAGTATGTGACCTCATCAGGACAGATACCAACTATTTGCATTTCCTTAAACAATTTAAGGGATTCTTCAACCAATCCATGTGTTGCAAGACCTCCAATCACTGCATTCCAAATCAACACGTCAGTTTGACTCTTAGAGACACGGCGGAATATAAGCAAAGCCTCCTCTATTGCCCCACATTTGGCATACATGTCCACAAGAGAAGTCTGCAAGACCAATGTCAGTGGCAATCCATTGTCAACTATGTACTTGTGTATTATTCTCGCTTTTTCTAAAGCACCCATGTGTGCACAGGCACATGAGACACTCACCATGGTCACTTCATTGGCTTTGGGCCCAGCAGACTGCATCTTTTCAAAGACAGCCATAGCTTCCCTGTATTCCCCAGCCTTAACATAACCATCTATCAAAGAGCTCCACGACCGAACATCCTTTTCTGACATGGACTCAAAAGCTTTTTGAGCCATAACCATTTCTCCACACTTAGCATAGCCATCCAACATGGAATTCCATGAAACCACATTTTTTTGCTGTATACTATCAAATACCTTTTGAGCCCACATAATATTCCCGCAAGCAGCATACATGTGAATCAAAGAATTCTGGATAAACCTATCAGATTCATGCCCAGTTTTTATAATGTGGGCATGCACAGATACACCAGTTTCCTGGTTTAAAAGACGCGCTGATGCCTTCACAAGAAATGGGTATGTAAGATAATCTGGTGCAACCCCAAGTCGCAGCATCTTTAGAAAAGTGGATAGGGATTGGATTGGATTTTTTCTATTTGAGTATCCTCTTATGATTGTATTCCAGCTAAAAATTGTTGGACTGGAAAGCTGGGAGAATACCCTGTAGGAATAGTTAATGTCGCCTGAATTGGACAGAGCAGAAAAACAAAGAATTTTGGATATAAATGGGTCATCTTGAGATAAACCACAGGAGATCACAACAGCATGAAGTTGCTTCAGTTCAAGAATTGATTTACATTTATCAAGGAGGCTGAGTAGATTATGGTTTATGCTTGTAATTTTACACGCCGATGACACACCAAGCATGTACAGATATATGTTGTAGCACCTGCAGGTCTAATGCTTGAAGTGTTACGTATCATCCATGCAAGGGTGAGCCAAGGCAACACTGTTAAGAGACATTGAATACAATGGTCAGGGATCAATAGGTCCTCTAGCTCTGAATTGAATTTACAAAGTGAGCCATTAATGAAATAGAGCCAGCAACGTAAACAGGAAGTCAAATTAAGACATAATGGAAGCCCTCATGCCTAAGCAAAACTAAACAAAAAGGTGAAATAGAATATTTGAACAAATAAAGAAATAAGGGAACCTATCTTCTTTATTGTTTGTTTTAATAAAGTTATTTAATTCACAAAACCTTCCAACAGCCCACAGTTTCATATCACTTTCAATTAGCAAAAATGCAGAAAAATATGATTTTAGTATTGATGTATCAAGACCTAAAAAGAAAAACTTAAAACCAGGCTCAAACAAAATATCTCTAATAAATTTGAATTGAATCGAACAGCCTGGCATGACCCATGGATTATGAGAATGCATGGTTACTCTCATAAAGGTTTGATTTTCCAATTAATCACAGCAAAAAGTTCAAATCCCAGGCCAAAATTTGAAGAATGAGCCAATCTCATATTTCATAAATTCAAAGTCCAATAATTCAGTCACCATTTTTTTTTATCAGCATTTAGTCACCATTTAAAAAAGGTTCTCACAGCATGATCGAAACTGAGCCATCAGAATAAAGATTAGGAATCCAGAACTAAACAGGAAAACAAGGATCACACTATTTAGACATTTAATCAAACACACATAATATGCTTCAAGTCTTCAATCTCGAATCACAGTGCAAGATAATAAAAAGTGGCTTTCTGTAACTGAAACTCAGTCACCTAATTTTTTTACTGATTCCAATCTCTGGATTAAACAGATTGATCATATCATATGCAACAAATATAATCCAAAACTAAATATGTGGGCAGAAAAAAAAATCACGAATCTTCCTTTTATTTCGCTAGAAAACTCAACTTGAGAACATAGCAATAGTATTCCTGTCTGTGGCTTGTTATATTATATTCTGTACTCTATTAGGCAACAATTTAAAATTGCAGTTTCAAGTGAGAGTTGAAAAGGTTCAGCTTAGCAGTGAAGAATATGAATTCACTCAAGCAGTCCAATTTGTACAAATGATGTATTCAAGTAGTTGTCCATGCAATAAAGTTTCATTCAGTCATTTTATCAAGCAGTTTGCAGTCGGTAACCCTATCTATGATTCAAGAAAATAGTTCTAACAGCTTTGAAACCAAGTTAGTTCAAACATAAAAGCAACACAAAATAATCATAATATAAAATGAAGCATACAATACAACAACAACAACATCAAAATAGACAAAGATGCAAAACCAACAATATAGTTAAGCCCATGTGATTCATACCCGCAAAAAGAGACGTGTTGATGTTTGTGGAGCTTTCCGTTCACGCAATATGTCACAGTAATTTCTGCTTGCGTAAGCGTTCTTTTCGCATTTGTATTATATCTGTTTCCAATATAATAGTGTAATAAGAGAAAAAAATCACAAATTAATTGTTCTGTCTCGGCATCAACTCAAAGAAAAATCAAATCATAAGAGAGACAAAGAGAGGACGCAAAAACTATGCAAACAAACCAAAAAGGCATACACAACTAAAGCAAGATACTAATATTCAGCGATTCGGCAAACAAACGAAAAGCATACGGAGAAAACATGACATGATATAGGATCATAGAGAAGAGAAAGAAAAAGAGAATCAGAATTGCGTGCTAACCTTGATTTGCAAGGCGAACGAAGAGATTGGTGAGGAGAGAAAGATTGAATCAGAAAGGTGATTGAGATTTGGAATGGGAAAAGTGAATGAGGGTTCGTGAATAATAAATTGGGGTTTTGCTAGCGGAGAAGAGAAGAGACCAGAGGCGGAGAGAGGCAGAGACACGTTCTGAGAATTCAACAAACTGAAACCGAATTGATCACTTCATGTCAATGTTATAAAAACCGGTCCCATCATATTGACCCGATCGAGGTAGTGGGTCAGTGATCCAACCGGTGGGTCAGTAATTGGCCTGATATGACCCGGTCTATATTAAAAATTCAAAATTATATATATTTATTATATAAGAGTATATAAATATAACTAACATTATTTGATTAAAAGAAGTTCATTCATACTCCAAAATCCAAAATAACAATTGAAAAAACATTTAGTTGTATATCATTATTTCCTGAACACTAAGCAAACATTTAGTTGTATAGCATTATTAAAAAAAGCTACCGAAAACATCTAACAGAGCAAATAATTAAAAATGGAGGCATGCCTTCCTATTTTTTTTTTTTTTTGGCTTTTAGCAGCCCTATTAAAATGTAATATATGGAATCAGTATCTTCACTAGTGAAAGTGTGAAACTATGATTGAGTAGCATACTCACCAATACAATACACTTTTTTTTTCAACTCTTGTTATATATTCTCTTAATCATTTATTCAAGTAGTTGCCAACTTCCCTCATAAATATGTGTTGAAAAGTATTTCAATATCCTATGGCATGAAACTATGATTGAGTAGCATATCATGGTAACTCTGCTACCATGTTCAGGAAATAGATATATTTCTCTCAGTGATGATCTTGAAGGAGAAAAATGTAAAATCATTCCATTGTTTAGATTTATTTCATGCTAGTGGAGTTATTTTACGTTTAACTTTGTCTAATATCCAAACTTTCAAGGCTGCATTTGAAATGGAAAAATCTGCTGACTTTTTTGTTAGGAAGGCAGCTTGTGGGCAAAAATCCATCTTGGCAAACTGCAGTTAGAAACTTGGCCACACTATAAACATGTTTTAGAAATGCAATTATCACAACTCACATTGAAATCTTGGCCCATCCCTCACATTCGATGGCCAACACACCACATGGATTCTGGAGCTAGTGGGTCCTAAGCTGAAGGAACATAAAATATATCAATAATTTATGTGCAAATGTTCAGTGAACACTCATATATAGTTTGCTGTCATGTATGTTCAGTGGGTCCTAAGATCGATTAAGCAGAATCACACAAGTACACTTAGTTTGCTGTCATGTATTTTTCTCAAAGAACAGAGTAACAAACCTTCCTGTGACGAGACCAAAAGCGGCGAACGAGCTTCCGGTGCGGTGGCGCGACGGTCGGCGACGGAAAGGTCAACGGCGTCGTGGTTGGTGGCCGTGAAGGAGAGCGCAGTAAAGATTGAAGCAGAGCGCAGTAGTGATCGTGAATATTGAAGTCTGAAGAGTGCACTGTAATTTAATTTAGGGATTGCCCAAAAACGTAGTTTGGGTTTTTTTTTCTTTCACGTAAACCCAAATCAGGGTTTCAAAAATCAGCCGGGTTCCGGGTTGATACATACCGATCATATTTTAACGGGTTAACCCGAACCAGGTGTATTTCAGGTCAAACAATCAAATCAGTTTAGGTTTAAATTAATTTTGTTTTTATTTTTTTAAAAAAATATTGTAAATCAAAGATAAATAAAATGAATCAATTTTTTTATTTTACCTCGCTCTACTAAAAGTGAAATATAAAATAAATATTAATACAAAAATAATTAAACCTATTTATAAAATAAAGTAGTAAGCAATTTGAAAAAAAATAAAATATATATATGTATATAGCCAACGGAATTGATGGTGGGACAAAAGTGACAACAACATTAAACAATTGTGATGGTGGATCGGCAGGAATAATGTGTTTTTTAAAACTAAAAATTAAATTTACAAATTATTTTGTTTCTTTATTTTAGTTTTATTTTTCTTAAGCACAATTCATTTTAAAAATTACATTGACAAATCAAAAATTAAAAACTCACTATCATATTAAACAGGTCTGTATGTTTCTTATACACATGTTAAATTATTTTTATTATATTTATTTACTTTAATTTAGTATTTAGATTGTTTAAACAGTTAACATAGACTCTTAATTTTTAAATTATCTTAGTTTTTCTTATTACTTTTGGACCCTATAAAAATTTCTTTTATTGATTTTGGTTCTTGTTATTTTTGTTGCATTTCTTTTAATATATCTATTTTTTATATTACTCCTTATAATATTTTACTAATTTGAAATAACCTCTTTTAAAAAGATTTGATAGTGATTAAAATAAAAGTTAAACATATTAAAAGCATTAAAATAATTGAATCTTTTCACTTTATATATGTGTATTTCAATATTTGTTCTGGCATATTTTAACATTTCAGGCATTATTACATCTACACACATTAACGTCACTTATGCAAATATTACAAAATGTTAACTAGTAATGTGGGAAATCAATGATATAACGACCTAAAATTATTCTAGATATTATAGTTTTATTAAGATTAAATTTTAAAGAATCGTCAGATAATTTTTTTATTACTATTTTATTTTTACTGAACGGATCCTAGTATAAATTCTAAAACATATAAATTATAGAAGTTGTTAAACTAATATATATATATATATATATATATATATATATATATATATAAATTATAGAAGTTGTTAAACAGATCCTAATATGTAGTCACAGTCCTTGTACAAGAGTCATTCTCAACGAAACATAAAAATATTACAACACTTTCATCATTCATGTCCTAGAGACAATTCTTTATCTTTGTACCACCATCATTCCAAGGCATCAATGAAATTGACCACTATTGCCATCTATAAAAAAAATAAAACAAATCTAGTGAGAAATAAAATTTCTCAGTAGGCAAAACTAAACCACCAAAAACGTTTGTGCGTTAGTGAATCATTAATATATTCAAATGAATCCATAAAATAGTTATGCAAACTATATGAATGCATGAAATGAATTTTCCCAGGGTGCACATGGCCTCTATATATCATATTATATATAGCTATACCTCGTACTGGATGTAGACGTTGTGATCGTCTTACGCAAACATGCATGATTTATGTCATATATTTGCATCTTATCACTACATATCGTACTGTATGTAGTACTAGATTCTGTTTCACAAAATCTCGTACTGGACTTGGAAACATGAATCAACCTATCATCACATCAACATCAATCCATAATAAAATACATAAGCAAAATACATACCATCTTATGGAAAAATGTTGTTATCATAACGTCATACGTACCACAAGTATGGTTAAACCGTCATACCTTATTTAAATAAGATCATTACCACTTAGGCATGACCTTTGAATATCATCAAGCTATAGAAGAAATCATGTTAGTAATCTAACTAATAAACCACAATATATCTATCAAATAATTTCTAATTCATTTAAACCTTCACAAGAAAAGATTAAAACCTAGTGTGCATCTTAATCTCTTTTCACCTACCACCTTGCTACTTCATCCTCAAATATAATCACTCAAGCATTTGAATCATTTAACTACATACCATTCAACCTCTACTTCTAAAAATTAATTCAAAAAAATAGTCCCATAATAAAAATATGAACAAACAACCCAAAGGTCATAAATTTACTTCAAAAAAATCATCAAATGTGATTCCAAATATCACTAATATTTCAACTTATAAATCATCACCTATCCTATGGTTAAAATAAACATTTTCACATCATAAAATAACCTTCAAATAACATGAATTTCCAACCTAAACAATAACCATAAATCTGTCTAATTAAGCATATAAGTTAATCCAAACAAATGTTTAACTAGAGATTAAAGCCTAGCCTACCTCAAGAGAGTTTGGCTTTGAAATTGACTAAGTGGTTGTTTCTCTTGGAAATCCTCTAAGAAATGAAGCCTTGAAAGAAGAAATTGATTGATGGATGAAGTGGTAGAAGAGGTCAAGGTTTGTAAGCAGCAAATAGAAGGCAAGACAATGAAAGCAAGATACATGGAAAATTGGAATTGGCCTTGCTTTGGGATGCTAGCTTCTACGTGAATTTTTTTCACAGCCCTAGCTATTTATAGTAATTTAATTAGTTGAGTTTTAAGTGGTTCTAGCTAGATTAGAACTGGATTAGGAGTTGGTTTGGTTACAACTTAACTAAATCATCATTACTTTGAAAGATATTTTGCTTAAACATTATCTTGACTTTGATTCTTTTGGTCAAGATTCTTTCGATCATAGAATTTGGGGGCAGCTGGCCTCCCTACATGGACTTGGCTGAGCAAGGGTTGCAATTGCTTGGTTTAAATTGCTCCACATGCACACAAGAAACCTTGATTAAATATTTTCACTTCAGTCAAAAATATTTTATAGCAGCTACACCTTCATATTTATTTCTTTTGGCTTAGTGTTTTAGTGCTAGATTCCCTTATTTATTGTTTCATGTGCATGTGGAAAGAGACCTTTTATGAGTCCAATTTTGATTGGTATAGTTGTTGGCTGAATCTTCTAGCCTTTGTGTCAAAGTTTTAGGCGCTACAAATTGTCAAGACTAGATTTTTCTAAAAAATGTTTCACAGCACATGGTTCATTCATTGTTTATTCTATACCAATCTACTAGTCCAAAATTTCTAATTTTCTAGTATGTTAAACTAGACTTCCTAAGCTTTCCAACAAGTTATCACATGCCTGATTTGAAGTTATAAAACTCAAGATATAGAATTTTTAATCTAGACTTCAAAACTTCCAACGAATTCATCTTAGGACAATGACATACCTTAGTGTTTTTGTTATTGCAAGCAGTAACCAATCTAGATTGATCAGAAATTTTAATATATTATAGTAGACATATAGATCTTTAATTCCATATATCATACACTTAATTTGAATAAGAATTGAGAGAGAAATAAATTGTTTAATCTGGGTGGCAGATATGAAAGTTTTGGGCAGATTATGTTCAAATAAAATTTATTTTATTTTTCTTGTATCCAACTATCATCCTACTTCCATAAGTCAATCATAAATATAATTCATAATATAATTTTTGAGGATGTTACATTTTTGTTTCTTTTAATTTATATCTAGTGTACTTCATGTGTCTTCCAATTCATATACTAGCTAAGTATGTGACATACATTTAAAATCTTAAGCCTTTGCCCAAAACCCTACACAACTAGGATTGATTTCTTTTCTTAAATTAACTAATCTTAACTAAATATATTCTAAGCACTTCTAAACTTGTCACTTGAATCCATTAGCTTCTATCATATCCTTCTTGTATCATAATACCATCACAGGTGTTTCTCATGTGATAATTTTTCTCATCATATTATCACATGGTCTGAAACTATAGCTCATGATATCTTTAGATATTCATGCAATTTTCTTCATTTCTACTGTAAGTTTATTTACTTGCATTTATTATATTGGGTAGTAACATTGAGAGACTTATCTTCTGACTTACCTAATCATAAATTTTCGGCCAGTCTAGATACTCCTAGTTTTCTTGTGATTTTTATCTGTTACTAAGGATAATATGATAATTTGTCATTCCAAGGGTATTTATGTAATTTATTCAAATCTCTACAAAATATCTATAGGTATTTTTGTAGTTTGTCACTCACTCCAAGGGTATTATTATAATTTACACTTCAAAATATATAATCAAAATATCCAAAGGTATTTTGGTAATTTGTCACTTACTCTAGGGGCATTTTTGTAATTTCAATTTCAAGGGTAATTTGGTAATTCTCATATCAAGGGAAAAGGTAATATGGTCATTCTTCTTTAAGCATTTTTATAATTCATCTTTTTATCTCTAACTAACGTAATTAAATCAGGTCGTTCGATGGCTCTATATGAATTAGTAGTTTTTGATCCCCTGTTCTTTTTAGGATGTTACAAATGATCTCTTAGCCCAATAATGGATATCAAAAGGCTCAAAAAGTTCGTTCACACTCTCTTCACATGGATTAAAAAACTATGAATTCTGACTCTCCTAAGAGCATCTTTAGTGACAGATCTCAAATTGGGATCTTAAACTATTTTTTGGTAGACCTCATAGTGTCAAATAAGATTAAAGATCTCTCAAGATCTCTTCCATTTGTTTCTTTAATGATAGATCTCATTTTAAGATCTTAAGAAGAGAGAAAAAGGAATAATTTTTTTTAATAATGTGCAGATCTTAAGATATCTTCTACAAAAACTCATCTTCCATATTCGAGATCTCTTCAACTCATTTATTGAAAGATCTAGTGAAAATCAAATGTTAAGTTCAAGATTCTTACTTAAGATCTTAAATTAAAGATGCTCTAATAACTCTTGAGCTCATTACCCAATTGCTCAACCCAACCCAATCTCTTAATGTTAGATTTTTCTGAATTATATTTTGTAAAATAACTTTGAAAAACAAATTAAAACACAATCAAACATATATATATATATATATATATATATATATATATATATCCTTCTACCTAACCAAGAATCAACGATACTGTTGTTTATATATTCCTTTTGAGAGGAATATTATTAGGCAAAAACAAAGGACATGATATAAAATTAGTACTCCCAAAATTCTACTGTATAATACCAACAGGACCAACTTAGATTATCATTATCTACACATTTAAAAGTAGGGTATTCACAATACAATTTGATGTAATTTTGGCTGTTAGAAAAATTTGTTTGTCAGTACCAAAAAATGTTATTAACCGAATAAAACTTAAATAATAACTAGTTTAACAATAACAATATAAATAGACAATAAAAATTTCAACAATCAAACTTAAAATAAAATAATAATTATTTTCAGGTTAAATAATACTTGAATAATAAATATTCAACTTAACAAAATCAGTTTAATTTAATTTGTCTTTTGTATATCAAACCATAATCTAAAGCAAATTGTACGATTTTAAAAATAAACAATCAAATAAAACCAATAACCATCAATTTTTATGTGATTTTAAAAAAAAAAACACAAGTAAAAAAATTCAAACAGAATGGATATTTCTTCAATATAGGAATAGACATTTCATCATGAAAGTGAAGGGATACCGTACCATTTCCCCCCTAAAGAATTTCATTTCACTTTTGAATTTTTTTCATTCTATTTGAATGTTTTTAATCAAACAACGAACACTTTTGAAAAAGAAAATTCTACATTTTAATCCATGCACTTAACACATTACTTTTTTTTTTATTCCCTATATAAAAAAAATTAACACCATTATAACTTCAATAAACAAGAGTAATATGCTAAAACAATTGTAGAGACCAATATGTTAAGAAAATAATAGAACTAAATAATTATAAGGACCTAATTTATAATTTAAACTAACATATAGAAATCAGGAGTATATATAGGATCGTGCAAAACAACACCCACTTATTTAATCTCAAACGAAAGTAGAAATCAATGTAGTCAGAGTATTTGAACATCCAGAAACTCGAACAAAGCAAGGTACAATATTTAAACAAGCAGATAGGTGTATGATACATGAACATTTAGAAACATCAATGAGCATAAAATTGACTAAATTAATCATTCATCATCCCCATGGTGACGGCTTCTTCTCTTTTCTGATTTATTGACATCCCTACCCTTCCTCCTTGAATCAGTGTCAGATGATGATGAGGCCCTCTTGTTCTTTCGCTTGTGCCTTCTTGTGGAATCTTCAGATGAATCAGAATCTGATAGACGGCTTCTCCTTCTCCTCTTCTCTTTCCTACTCTTTCTGTGCCTGCGTCTATACTCATCTTCTTCGTCTGAAGAATTGTCCCTCTTCTTTCTGGATTCCCATCTTCTCTTCCTCCTCCTCCTCCTCCTTTCTTCACCTGAATCATCGGAATCACCAACTTCCCTCTTAGCACTCCTCTTCTTTGACCTACCTCTCTTTCTCCTCTTGCTTGAATCTTTGTCTGATCCATCATCATCCAAATCCCCTTTCTTTCTAGAAGAACCTCTCTTCCCACTAATTTTCTTCCCAGACCTTTCAGCAATAATTCTCTCAATCTCTGAATCAATCTCAGAATCTGAACTTTCACTATCCTCCTCCTCTTCAGAGCTCTCAACATTGCTACTCCTATCCACCTTGTCAGCCTTCAACTTTTTATGCAATCCAACCAACCCCACAGGATGCATTGCTTCAGGATCCTTCTCATTTTCATCCTTGATTTTCACATAGTTCTTGCACTGAAACTTGAGGTGCCCAACACGGCCACACTTTTTGCAGGCCCCGCGGGATACATCCACTTCAGCATTTGTTATCTTAGCAAGCTGTAGAAGCCCCTGGAAGCTAGCATATGCATTCTCAGCATCAGGTTCTGCATTTGGCAGATTTTGAGAAGAATCCTTCTTGTCTTCCTTATTGGGTGCATAAGGGTCGTAGCCAATTGCACTTTGCCATATGCCATGGGTTTGAAGTGCCGCACTGCTGTGAACCCTATTGTTCGCAGGCATGCGAACCCTTCCTGCTGTAGCTGGCATCTTGAGGTTTCAATTTCAATCCCTCACCTGCGAAGAGAAAAAGAAACTTAACCATCAGGAACTGAAACAAGGCTTAAAAAAACAGAAGCAAGAAAAGATTCTGTCTCTTTCCCAGTGAAGGAATGTAACCTTCCAGGGGTCAAGTCTATTTTCTGTTTTAAGACCATATTCAGCATAAAACAAAATATGGTAGTTCAAAAGCAACAAATGCTAAAACAGGTCAAAAAAGATTACATTGTTAAGACATTTATTGTATTTCCCTATAATTAGTTACAATGGTATACCACACAATATTATCTCAATTTCTGTGATTAAATAGCAATTGTTCTTTCATCCAATTTCAAGATATTACAAGTTCTACAATTCTTCCTCAGTAGTATCTCTAATATGACCAGCCCATTGTGATCCATAACATGAAGTAGACTGCAAGGTGCAAACATGCATAATATTGAGTGATACTTCTTATTCACAAACAGAGGTACAACCACCAGAGTGGCACTGAACTACTGGTCCCCAATAAGATAAAAGCTCTGGACCACGGTCAATTATAAGCATAACCAGACTTAGACTATCATAATCAACAGTTAATACAATAACTGTCATAAAAGCCCCCATCACATGAAACTAAAATCACAAGTAACAACCGAAGCATATCATGAATTCAGCCAACATTTTGTCATTTGAATAGCCATGGTGTGTGATATTCTATAATCTGTGTTCATAACACACAGTTGTTGTCTGCAAATATTATTAGTTTATCAAAACCGGTTTTGAAAAGGTTTAGTTTGGTGGAAACCATGGATTAGTTTGGTTTTTTCCCAAACCAAGCCCACCCCTAACTTTACCATACATTAGATGCTTTGGTCGGATTTATATCATGCAGATTATATAATATGCTTTGTTAGCATTTGAAAACACACCCAAAACTAAACAATTTGTGCAGGCTCCCAATTTAAACGGACCAAAACAAAAATTATTTATCGATGACACAGCAAGGAGGAAGATCTTGGGTTAGACAATTCATCAAACAATGTGTCCTCAATCGAAGATTCAAATCAACCCAATACTCATACACATTGTCAACGACTAGATTACTGAATCTACAACCGCCGCCGCCACACACACCCACACGTTAATTCCATATGCACAACCAGGTCACAACCTCATTTAATTCATTGCCTTAACACGTTTCTGTATTTTCATCAAACACCAAGAATCTATAGAAAGAAAAACATACAATTCAAAGAGTCGGCCATATTCATTTATCCATGAGCACTGCTCAAAAGTTCAAACAAAAATCAGGAAATACGCAGGTGTGGAGCAGTGAAAGGATCATACTGTCACATCTTAACAAAGAATCGACATGAATAGAGAATATAAATTATAACTAGTCATCAAAAACAAACTGCAAGAAAGGATATAGAAACATCTATGTTATCTCTCGGCATCAACTCAAAGACAAATCAAATCATAAGAGAGACAGAGAGAGAGGACGCAAAAACCATGCAAACAAACCAAAAAGCATATGCAGCAAGATACTAATATTCAGAAGGCAAACAAACGAAAAGCGTATGGAGAAAACATGACATGATTTAGGATCAGAGAGAAGAGAAAGAAAAAGAGAATCAGAATCGCGTGCTAACCTTGATTTGCGAGGCGAACGTAGAGATTGGCGAGGAGAGAAAGATTGAATCAGAAAGGTGATTGAGATTTGGAATGGGAAGAGTGAATTAGGGTTCGTGAAGAATAAATTGGGGTTTTGCTTGCGGAGAAGAGAAGAGACTAGAGGCGGAGACACGTTCCGAGAATTCGACAAACTGAAACCGAATTGATCACTCGTGCACGGAATTGCTTTCCAAAATGCTTAAAACGCATTCACGTGTGATGTTTATTCATTAGTTTTTTAGTTTTAAATTTTTTTAAACCCTAAAATTAGTTTTAATTTTGAGATTTAAGTTTAAATTATTTTTTGTAGTTTTTTTAAATATTATAAATTAAAAATAAATAAAATGAATCAATATTGTATTTTATCTCACTCTACTAAAAAAATGCAATATAAAACAAATATTGATACAAAATAATTAAACCTACTAAAAAATATATAGAAGTAAACAATTTGAATATATATATATATATATATATATATATATATATATATATATATATATAACACTAACAGTGATAGCTGACGGAATTGACGATGGGATTAAAGTGGCAATAACAGTTGTAATGATAGATCCTGTGTTTTTTAAAATTAAAAATTAAATTTATAAATAATTTTATTTCTTTATTTTACTTTTATTTTTGTAAAACATAATTCATTTTAAAAATTATATTTAAAAACCAAGAATTAAAAACTCACTATCACACTAAACAAGCCCATATTTTTCTTATACACATGTTAAATTATTTTTATCTTATTTATTTGGTTTAATTTCGTATTTATATTGTTTAAAAAG
>PYAF01005611.1:649808-667145 GCA_007407185.1 Glycine tomentella
CCTTGTTATTTTTGTTGCATTTCTTTTAATATATCTATTTTTTATATTAGTCCTTATAATATTTTACTCATTTTGAAGTAACCTCTTATAATTTTTTTTTAGAGTGATTAAAATAAAATCTAAGCACATTAAAGTACTAAAATAATTAAATCTTTTTACATTATATATGTGCATTTCAATATTTTTTTTTCTTTCTTCATATTTTAAGATTTCACGTATTATTGCATCTACACATTAATGTCACGTCTGCATATCTTATAAAATGTCAAGTTGTAGGGTGGAAAATCAATGATCTCTTAGCCCAATAATGGATCTCAAAAGGTTTAAAACGTTCTGGTTCACATAGATTAAAAAGCTATGAACTCTCACTCTCTTCTAAGTAACTCTTAACCCATTACCCAATTGCTGAACCCAACCCAATCTCTTAATGTTAAATTTTTCTAAAAAATACTTTAATAAATAGCTTTGAAAATTAAAACACAATCAAATATATACATATCCTTCTACCTTACGAAGATTCAACACTACTATTTATATGGAATATTGCTAGGCAAAAACAAAGGACATGATATAAAATTAGTACTCCCATTATGCTACATAATGCCAACATGGCCAACTTAAATTATCATCATCTACAAATTTAAAAGTAGAGTATTCACAATACAATTTGGTGTAATTTTGACATTTAAAAATATTTATTTGTAAGTACTAAAAAAATGTTATTAATTGAATAAAACTTAAATAGTAACTAGTTCAACAATAATAATATAAATAAATAATAAAAATTTCAACAATTGAAGTTAAAATAAAACAATAATTATTTTTAGATTAAATAATACTTGAATAATAAACATTCAACTTAACGAAATTGATTTGATTTAATTTGGTTTTTTATGTCAAACCACAAACTAAATCAAAAGGTGCGATTTGAAAAATTAAAAAAATAAACAAAACCAATAACTATCAATTTTTTCTGCGATTTTCAATTTTATGCTCGGTTTAGTTCGATTTTTAACATTTCTATTCAAAAGCTAAAAAAACTACATTAACTGACAATTACATGTACACCCTTCCAGGTGTGATTGCAAAACAAAAATATAAAACCATTCTTACAGTCGCAGCAATACATAGAACCAAACATCATCACACCTGAAATAAGCTAATTGCTCAAAAAATTTACAATTCCAATTGGTTATGATCTGTTACAGATAATATTTTCTTTGAAACCTTGGTTTTCACATACCTGTAAATTGAATAACAATCATCAATTTCACAAATGATAATAGAATCAAAACCCTGAAGAGCATAATCAAAATGAGCACAGTACATAAGACAAAATCTAACAATGCCTTTACTACAAAGTAAACAACGATTTGGTTGTCTTTTTCCTCTTAAAAAAAACTACAAACTAAACAACGTATTCAGCAAATGCAAGCAACACAGTTCATTCCCAAAGGACTTGAAGTTTGCAATTACTAACCTTGCTTCCTCCAATTTTTCAATCACGTCTTGCATAGCATATATTGTCATCTTCTTCACCTGTTACAAAAGCAGCAATCAAGAGGGAAAGGCTACATAAAATTACATTACAAGACTGTTGACACACAATCATAATACAACTGTTTGCAGTGCCATGTTTAGGTCCTACTATTTCAATAAATTAATTCTAGAATGCATCAAGTTTGTTACTTCTCAGAACCACACTTAATAAGCAGGAACTACACCAATCATAAGCCAAAGAAAATAGCTCACAATTTAGACTCTCCTAATCACAGGCATTAAAGTCAAAGTGCAAAAACTGATTGCCGATGAACTCAGTGATAGATACGAGGAAGTTGAAAAAAAAAAGAGGGGAAGATAAAGGGGAAATAAGACAAAAAAAAGGAAAATAAGATAAAACATAAGAAAGGTGATAGAAAAAGGGGAAAATGAAGAGAAAAAGAACTAAAAATGAACCGTTTGTAATATAGAGATAATAACGGGTCTAACCTTCTACCAAGTTTATAGTTTTTCTCCACTCCGTCCTAAAACACACCTTTCGCCAATATATATATCACTCCATTAAGTCTTGTTTAATTATCTTATCCCAAGTAAGTTTCGGTCTACCTCTCTTTGTGTCGAGCTCTTGGTAACAAACTCTTGTTCTCACCGGAGCATCCAGGGGTCGTCTTATTACGTGTCCAAACCATCTCAATTTATACTTCCTCATTTTTTCACTCACCGGTAATACTGTTACCTTTTGTCGAATATTTTCATTTCTTATCTTATATATTTTCATATAACCAAACATTCACCTTAACATCCTCATTTTTGCCACCCTTATTTTATATTCATGTTGCCTATGTGCTGGCCAACATTCAGCTCCATATAACATTGTAGGTCTTACAGCTATTCTATAGAATTTTCCTTTTAGCTTAACGGGAATTTTGCTGTTAATACAAAAATCCAGATGCACTCCGCCATTTCATCCACCCTGTTCTGATACATGTATGTGTTCCCCAACAACACATGTAGAGAAAAAGAAAGACATCCCACATTAATTATCATATCTTTTCACAATTATCTTGCAACGCACTTGATCCTTGTTAGAATGTATGAAAATATCTTATAATATCTTGCAATATCCTTTAGAATTAGTTTCCATAATTTCAATTTAGGATTATTTATTATATTTCTTCATCTTCTAATGATTATTGTCTAACTTGGATTATAATCAGCATAAATTAGAGTTAGTGCTATAAGTTTTATGAATATATCATTACATCAATACATTTGGTTGATATCAATTCAACATTATCTTTTCTTTACTCAATACCAAGAACTATATAATTTCAACAATCCTATACAACATCATGAGAATACTTGACATTACCAATTGACCAACAAAATTAAGATTTATGAAGACTAAAATTTCATTTAGATGCATATTGTTACGGATAAAAGAATATCGTATCCGTCATTTATTGAGACAAATATTCAATTATATCAGTACAAATATTCAGAGTATCAGCAAATATATTATTGTCCAGTAATAATGGAAAGATTGCAGTCATACTGGCAAGAGATCTCAAGATAATGCCATGGGCCTGGAAAAGATCGTCTTCAAGGTCCAGGTCAGTCTCTTATAAATACCATACTCCCATGGTGAAAGGTACATACACCCTTTGACTCTCTCTTTTCATTCACACGGCACACACAGCACCCCAACTGCTTCATCGTGTCCGCTGTGATCTTCTTCCTCAAGTTGCTTCATTCTCGTTAGCTTCTTGAGAGAGAGAGAGTTTGATCCCACATCAATCATTCCAACTTCACTGTTGGACATTTCTGTTCTCACTGAACAGAACAGAACATTGGCGCCGTCTGTGGGGACGATAAATTTTGAATCCCACCAACTCGCGATGGTTGACACCAGAAGACACCAGATGGCAAGGCATGAAGAGCCGCCCAGGAATGTGATTCCGGAAAACGTCGTCGTAGAAGACGCACTCTCCCACACAGCTTCATCGAGACCAGCGACGCAGGTACCGGTCAACCCACGACAAGAGGAGGACCCAGGAAATTCCCAACGGTTTATCCAGAACGCCCTCCAGTCACTGCTAAACCGAATGGAGAACCTGGAGAAACGCTACGAGCTTCAGCGCCAGGAGGACATTCAGAGGCTGATCACGCAGTTGGAGGAGCGCAGCAACAGGCGAAGAGAGGAGGAACGACGACAAAACTCCGAATACAGAGAACCCGACGACAAGAGATCATGCCGGCCTGGCATACCGAACCGAGCTTCAGAGGACGGCAATAGGGATCAAACGCGCCGGTCCGAGCAAGAGAGGATCTCCCGCCCTCAGCAAGAGGCAGAACGAGCACCAGCGTGAGTCGTTCGCAGGACCGATCAGGCCGGAGGAATATATCAGCGGAAATACCGCCGAGGCCACCAGAACAACAGCCCATTTGCCGACCAGATAGTGGACGCTCAATTTGTGGAGGACTTTGACGGGTCATTCCTGTCCAAGTATGATGGAAGCCAGGACCCACAGGTCCACATTGACGAATTTGATATGCAGATGTGTGTCAGGGGCATCAATGAGCCCATTATTTCGCGTATTTTCGCCACCACTTTGACCGGAGCCGCCCAGACATGGTTTCATTCATTACCGCCGAGGTCCGTCCACAGCTTTGAGGACTTCGGCCAGAAGTTTTTGCTGAATTTTGCAACAAGCAAAAAACAGCCGAAGTCAGAATTCGCCCTGGGAAGAGTGCGACAGCAAGCAGGAGAAACTCTACAGAGTTATTTGGACCGGTTCAAAGAAGCAGCATTGCAAGTTCAGGGACTAGAAGAGAAGGTCCATGTTTACCTCATTTCAGCCGGGCTCAACGGGTCGTCTCGGCTAGCCAAATCAATCTATAAGGACCCCGTGAGGTCCCTGAATGAATTCAGGGTCAGGGCCAAGAAGTACCTGGAATTGGAGCAAATGGAGATCGCTAACTCGGCTCCCAGGGAAGGCAAGAAACCCATGTCACCTAAAAACCGACCTCAGAAGAATATGTATTCGGGGCAGAGCAGTCGACAGCCCATGAACACTCCTACTGGCCGACCTCCACGAAGCTTCCCCGACTCTCACCCGAGGTCGGGGAGATACGAGCCTAAGTATGAAAAATACACCCCGTTGACAGTCCCCCGAGGGCAGATATGGAAGGAGGTCGCCTTCAACGAGATGAGGAAGGTCAATCGGCCTCCCCCTATAGTGAAGAGAGAACTAGATTACTCTAAGTACTGTGACTTCCATAATAGCCCGGGCCATACGACCGATCAGTGCTGGGAGCTCAGAGATGCGATAGAAAAGTTTGTGCGAGAAGGCAAGTTGTGGCAGTACGTCATTCAAACCCAGGGCAAAAGAAAGGGCCAGCAGGAGAGTAAGCCGCGAGAAGGAAAGAAGAACAAGAAAGATGAGGAATTCCCCCAGCCCGAATTCGAGTGCAACGTTATCTTTGGCGGCCTTGGAGGCGGAGGTGACACTGCAGGACAGAGGAAGAAATACCTCAAGGAAGTGATGTCGGTCCGAGACCGACCTCGGTGTAAGAAGAGCAACAACAGCAGTGGGCAGGGCAAGCCGCCTTTGCTTTATTTTACAAAACAAGACATGGAGGGGGTCATCCCAAGTCATGAGGACGGCCTCGTAATTACGGGAACAGTAGCCAATTTCCGAGTCAGGAGGATATTTGTTGACAATGGCAGTTCGGCCGACATCATAAACATGGCGGCCTTCAAGAAAATGAATCTGAGGGAGGAAGACTTGAGACCCTGTCAGACAATGTTATACGGGTTTAACGGGGAAGCCACCGGGCTGAAGGGTGTCATTGATCTCCAGCTCACACTGGGGACGAGAGAAGGATTTAGATCGGAAAGGGTCACATTCACAGTGGCCGATTTCCCGTCACCGTACAATATTATAATAGGAAGACCGACCCTCCACAAATGGGACATTTTGATGTCCACAAAGCACCAAAAGATGAAGTTGATTGGACACCTCGGGAAGGTTATCACCATCTGCGGCGATCAGAAGGAGTCAAGGCAGTGTTATTACAACACCATTCGGGAGATCGAGGTCGGCCTGTCGTCCCCACCTCGAGTCTTAAAGGGGGAAACGATAAACCTAGAACGTGTCAGGAAACCAGTCAATCTAGTAGAGCTGGATATGAGAGATGTTGAAGAATGGAGGCCGGAGCCAGTGGATGAGCTGGAAGAAGTTCAGATCGGGTCTTCTCCCGACCAGATCACAAAAATTGGAAAGCAAGCCGACCCCGAAAGCAAGGATAAACTGGTGCAATGTTTGAGAAACAACCGAGACGTTTTCGCCTGGAAAGCCTCCCAGATACCTGGAATACGGCCTACCTTTTGCTGCCACAAGTTGGCGGTGTACCCCGGGTCCAAACCAGTGGAACAGAAGGCTAGGAAGCTCGGCCCAGATAGAAAGCAGGCCTTAGTAAAGCACATCAACGAACTTCTGGAGGCCGGGTTCATACGAGAAATACAATATACGACGTGGCTGTCCAACGTCGTCATGGTTAGAAAACCCAACGGGAAGTGGAGAGTCTGCGTAGATTATACCGACCTGAACAAGGTCTGCCCGAAGGACTCATACCCCCTGCCGAGCATTGATCAGCTCGTAGACAGCTCGGCCGACTTCCAATTTCTGTCATTTATGGACGCCTACTCCGGATACAATCAAATACCCATGCATCCGGATGATCAGGAGAAAACAGCATTCCGAGGCATTGATGCCAACTATTGTTACGAGGTCATGCCCTTTGGCCTGAAAAATGCGGGGGCAACATATCAACGGATGATGAACAAGGTTTTCTCAGATCAGATTGGGCGGAATATTGAGGTCTATATGGATGACATGATTGCAAAAACACCGGCCTCAGGAGACCATATCCAAGACCTCGAAGAAACATTCCAGAAGTTGCGACAGCACGACATGCGCCTGAACCCGTTGAAGTGTGCACTTGGGGTAAAGGCGGGAAAGTTTTTAGGCTTTATGCTATCCCATCGAGGGATAGACGCAAACCCGGATAAGTGTAAGGCCGTCCTGGACATGAGGTTCCCGGCCAATAAGAAAGAAGTTCAACAGTTGACAGGAAGACTAGCAGCTTTGACTCGGTTTCTCCCGAGGTCGGCAAAGACAGCACTTCCTTTCTTTAAGCTATTGAAGAAGGAAGCTAATATAGAATGGAACTCGGCATGTGAAGACGCTTTTCAGAAGATCAAGGCCTGCCTGGCCTCACCGCCAGTATTGTCAAAACCCGAGCCCGGAGAGACACTCATACTTTACTTGTCAGTAGGAGAGGAGGCCATCAGTGCAGTCTTGGTCCGGGAGGAAAGAAGATCCCAGTTTCCTGTATATTTTGTGAGCCGAGCTCTTAAAAACTCGGAGCTGCGGTACCAGAGACTCGAGAAGGTAGCTTTTGCCTTGCTCACAACAGCCAAAAGACTTCGACCGTATTTCCAGAGCCATACAATCGTCGTCAGAACCAACCAGCCGATCCGACAAGTACTGCACAAGCCAGACTTAGCAGGAAGAATGATGAACTGGGCCATTCAACTTTCGGAATTTGACATTTAGTATGAAGCCCGGACTGCTATCAAGTCCCAGGCTTTGGCCGACTTCATTGTCGAACTAACCCCGACGTCGGCCGCACAAGAAGAAGGAATCTGGAAAGTCTACGTGGATGGATCATCCAATACGAAGGGAAGTGGAGCCGGGGTCATAGTTGAGAACCCCGAGGGTGTGTCT
Organism: Glycine tomentella; assembly: GCA_007407185.1. Classification (NCBI taxonomy): domain Eukaryota; kingdom Viridiplantae; phylum Streptophyta; class Magnoliopsida; order Fabales; family Fabaceae; genus Glycine; species Glycine tomentella. The sequence goes on from PYAF01005611.1 coordinate 657,101, forward strand.
CTCGAACAATCACTTCAGCTTAAATTCCCGACCTCCAATAATCAAGCCGAGTACGAGGCACTCATCGCTGGACTCAAGCAAGCCAAGGAGCAAGGAGCCCGGAAAGTTAACGTCTTCACCGATTCGCAGCTCGTCTCGGCTCAAATCGAAGGGCGATATCAGGTTAAGGGACCTTTGCTGGCTAAATACTTAATTAAAGTGAAAGAAATTATGGCAGAATTCGATGAGGTGGTAGTTGCCCACATACCACAAGAAGAAAACATCCGAGCCGACGTACTATCTAAGCTGGCGAGCACAAAAGGAACGACCAATCACAGGTCGGTCATTCAACAGGAAATAGCTCAGCCCACTTGCATTATGATTATCACGACCGACGATGACTGGAGGAGACCTATCATAGATTATCTGGAGCGAGGGACGGTTCCCGACGACGAGCAAGCGGCAAGAAAGATAGGTCGAGATGCGGCGATGTATGTAATCATTGACGATGCCCTATACCGTCGAGGCCTCCATACTCCCCTACTGTTATGCCTTAGCTCGGATCAAGCCGAGTATGTGCTTGCCGAGATACACGAGGGAATCAACGGTCAACACATGGGAGCAAGAGCCCTGGCCTTAAAAGCCTTACGGGCAGGATATTTCTGGCCAACAATGAAGGCAGATGCAGCGGAACACGTCAGAAAATGCGACAGCTGCCAGAAACATGCTAAGATAATATGGGCGCCCCCGTCCGAGCTTAATACTATTACAGCTCCCTGGCCATTCTACAAGTGGGGAATGGACCTTCTAGGACCATTCTAAGCAACAGAGGGGCAGATGAAGTGGTTAGTGGTGGCTGTCGATTATTTCACTAAATGGATCGAAGCCGAGCCCCTGGCAACAATCACCTCGGCTCGGATACAAAAGTTCTTTGAACGAACCTTAATCTCGAGGTTTGGAATTCCAGCAGAAATAGTCACCGACAATGGGACTCAGTTCACCGACAGCAAGTTCAGAGCGATGATGACCGACCTCAAAATTAAGCACCATTTCGCTTCCGTTGAACATCCACAGTCCAACGGCCAAGCTGAAGCAGCAAATAAAGTCATCTTGGACGGGTTAAAAAAGCGTATGCGGGAAGCCGGTCCGAACTGGGTCGAGCAACTTTACTACGTATTATGGGCATATAGGACCACTGTCCAAACATCGACGGGTGAAACCCCATTCAGGCTAACATACGGTAGCGAAGCCATGATACCGGTAGAGGTTGGCCAGCCGACCTGGAGAAGGGATCATGTACAGGAATCGGAGAACAGTAGTATGTTAAAAGCCGAGCTGGATTTAATAGAAGAAGTCCGTGCAGCTGCACATAGCCGAAACTTACAGGGAAAGGAACAATTGGCCCGAAGATTTAGCAAAAAGGTGAAGTTGCGATCCTTTGAAGAAGGAGACCTCGTGTTGAGGCGAGCCGACATCGGTAACAAAAACGCACAGGAAGGAAAGCTGGCGGTGAACTGGGAAGGACCGTACAAGGTTGGTCAGAACCTCGGACAGGGAGCATATGTATTGGAGACATTGGATGGAAACCGGATTAAACGGACATGGAATGCAGACAAATTGAAGAAGTACTATAGCTGAAAAGATAGTCCATGTGTTTTCCTTTAATTGGCTTTAGAGCCCCTCATTGGAATCATGGACACCGTGTGTTTTCCTTTAATTAGCTTTTTTAGCTCGTCATTGGATCACGGATCATCATCTCGCCATGTGTTCCTCTTTAGCCGGCTACCAAGCCTGTCATTGAGGTCATGGGAGACAAACCCGGTCTGCCTTACATAGGGACCCCGGTTTTTTCTACCACGTGTTTCTCTTTAGTCGGTCATGTAAATCGGGCATATGATACCCGTGTTAATCGGTCATTAAGATCGTGAATTTATGTAATCTCCAGAGAATATTAGTAAGAACCTTATTATAAGGAAATTTATCTGTGCACATTCCTGTACTTAGTCGTTGTTTTGTGTTAATCTCGGCATTCGGCGTAAGTCATCGGCTCGGTCGAACGAACTATACCAACGATAACGCTATGTTAAACACATCACAGTTGCTAAGTTAAGCCTGACCAATGGTCCCGGCTGGTAACATTTTGGTCCCTAGAACCCAAATACGATCATAAAAACGAGATCGGCCGTTGGAGCCGAGCTACGATTCTTACACAGCCCGACCATTGGTCCCGGCTTGACGTTAGGTCCTTAAGAGGCCAAATAAGTATAACAAGGAGCCGATAAGAGGCCAAATAAGTATAAAAAGGAGCCGAGGTGCAATTCTTATGAAGCCCGACCTATGGTCCCGGCCACTCTTGGCACTTAGCCATTCTAAATCAAAATATAGCCCGACCTATGGTCCCGACTACTTTTGACACTTAGGGATCCTAAAAGCAAAGTACGGCCCGACCAAGAGTCCCGGCCACCATTGACGTGTGTGTAAACATTTTAATCAAGATAACACTAAAGGAAGGTCGGTCACAGGAACCAATGTACAGGGAAAAGTTAAAAATCGACCGCTCAAGTCGAGATACGATTCTCGTAATGCGCGGCCGTAAGAGCAAACAAACGATCGGCCGTTGGAGCCGAGGTGTAAAAAAGAAAGGACTCAAAATTTGAAATAATATAATGTGCATTAAGTACAGAAAAGACGAACAATGTTCAGGAACTTTAAAGTAAATACAAAATAAAGCCGGCATCCCGGCCCTTCATTCCACGGGAGGTCGAACGTCGTCCACAGCATCACCAGAAATATCCGAGCCCTCTTCCTCGCTCTCAGAAACCATGAGTAACTGATCACCCCCGACGTAAGCCCTGAAGTGCATGCCCTCGGTGTTCAAGTTAACGCCGGGGTTCAAGAAACGGATTTGGCTCAGGGCATTCGCGAACGAGGCTTGAGTAGATTTCTTCAGTTGTATACGGACTTGCACCAGTTCGCCCAAAAGTTCTTTCTCCTCCATGTTCTTTTTCTTGTTCAGCTCATCAAGTTCGTCACAACAAAGCTTCACCTTCTTATACCGATCGCGAGCCTTGTCGAGACTCCCCTCCAAGTCAGCTATTCTGGAACGGGAAGAAGAGGCCTCACAACGAAGGGCGGCAAGTTGGGCTCGGAGAGCATCGGCTTCAGCAACCAACCTAGCCTTCGATTCTCGAGCAACTTGTAGCTCGGCAGCCCTGGCTCGCAGCTCGACAGCCCGTTCTGTTTCCGATACCCGGGAAGCTTCAAGGTCGGCCATCAGATTGGTAACTGAGGACTGTGCCTCCCACGCCAGAGCCCTTGAAGCCTCCAGCTCGGCAGATAAAGTCTTCACCAAATCTCCAGCCTCCTTGGCCTTTGATTGAGAAGCTTCTAGATCCGCAGTAAGCTTGGCCGACAGCGCTTGTGCTTCCTCGACTTTGGCATGGGAAGCCTCCACCTCAGCCACCGAGATCGCTGCATCCGCTTGGGCACGACCAGCTCTTCTCGCAATCTCTGGGCCTCGGCCTTCACCGCCTCGAGCTCGGTCGCCCCCCGAGAAGCCTTCTTATTGAGAGAAACCAAGCTACCAAGCAAGCTCGCACTTCTCAAGCAGGCCAGCTGTAGGGAGCCTAGCTCTTCCAGGTCAGCATCCGGGTAGAGGGACACGTCTGAATATTTCTTCGGTGCCCGGATGACTTCGAACACCTCGGGGGTAACGCCCTGGTCCCAAAGAGAGCGAGGAGGCAGACGGACAAGTTCTTGGGGGCACTCGGGCCCGGTGCTCGGAACTCTTGGAGAAATTTCAGTGACATGAGTAGTCACCGGAATCTCAAGATTGACCCCAGTATCTGTCCCTCCAGCAGCCGCTTCACTTGCAACAAGAACTTCTTCGGCCCCTCCGACCTCGACAGCAGCTCCTCCAACAGCAGTAACGACCTCGGCCATATCGACGTCCGTGATCTCGGGTGGAGAACTCGGCCGAGGGGTACGAGGGGAACTCGGCAAAGAAGCTTGAGGAGAGGTCGGCCGAGATGCCTGAGGTGAGGACGACTGAGGAGCATGAGGAGGGTTCAGCTGAGAGCCATAAGGGGAGCCCGGAACTGAACCGTTGGGAACATCGGCGGTTGGACCAGTCAAGACAGGAGCTCGGTCTGGTCCAGTAGCTTGGCTCTTCTTAGCCACCTTGCGCCTCTTTCGCCCTTTGAGGGCGGCAAGATGAGGAGGAATGGGAGCAGTGTTCATATCAATTGCTGCACAACACAAGCAAACAATTAGTGAAATAATAATTGAAATTCTCAAATCAGAAGAAAAAACCTAGACTGACCACACTGGATATAGTATGCTATGGGACCCAAGTTCCCGGAATCCCGGTACGACAATATCCGAGCCGCAGAAGCAGCATCGGAATCCGAGAGCCGGGCCTTGTCGATTCGGTAGGAGATGGGAGGGAAATCATAATGACTGGAGGTCCAATATAAAGGGAACCTCCAGGGCTTCGAAGAATCAGGGGAGCTCAAAAAGAAGGGACGTCGGTCGGGGACGGCGACGACCTTAATAAACTTGTCCTTGAATCCTTTGAAGGAATCAGAGAATAAGCCGAATAGACGACGGTCGGAATCCTTGTCAGTGCGACCTCGGAAAGAAGCCCATCCTTTCCGTTCAGGAGGCTCCTTTCCAGAGCGACCAGTATAGACAGTGAAAAAATAAAAAAAATAAAGGACAAATACAAGGAACTTCAAGTCGTTGACACAAAATTTCAAAAGCCTGAATAAAAGCCCAGCCGTTTGGGTGAATTTATGAAGGGGCAAGATGTAGATGGTCTAATACTTGCATCTGGAAGTCGGAGAAAGGAAAACGAACCCCTACGTCGGTAAAGACATCAATGTAAAACAAGAAAAACTCAGGGTCATTTCCCTCCCGGGCGGAACAAATGGGTTCGCCCAGGCGGGGAAGGCAAATGGTAAATCCATCTTGGACCTCAGGAGAAACAAGGGTAAGGCTCACGAGGTCTAGTACTGAGGTATAACTCAGGACCTCATGGGTAACCCAGGGGAACCTATTCGACAGAGCTAGGGAAACGGATTAGGGCCCGGCAGCAGATTCCTCTACATTTCCCGATTGAGGCAAGTCCATGATCACCTACGACAAATAAAGAAGCAAAAGTTAGTAAGATACCTGGAGAACGGAGTATCAAAGGATCAGGAACCGGTGGAGCCCGGATTGAGGCAGAGGTCGACACATCAACACTTAAAGTGGATAACGGCATATCAACAGGTATAGGTACGCGGACGGGGTTATGACGACACCGGTCTAGTAAGTCATCGGCCTGTTTGTCCAAGTCCCTACTGGCTAGGTACATAAACTCATCAGTACATTTCGAACAAGGTTCATAACGAATCCTAAAATGGGGGCCAGGACGAGGGGCACCCCCAGGCTCGGCCCTGGAAGAGATAGAGGTCCTGGAAGACGCCATAGACTCTGAGGGCAACAAGGACCTTTGCTGGGAAGGGGATCCTAACCTAAGAGGCCCTATTTGGGAAGGCTTAGACAACTGACCGGAAGAAGATGCAGAAGTACCAGGGGCACCAGGGACTTGGAGTAAGGATTTTCTTTTCTCCTCGTCAGGAAGGGGAAGACCCCAGAACCAAAAGGCAGAACGAGGACGAACCCTTCTGCGGATTGCGGCCTCCTGCTCAGGGGTATATCTCATGACAGAACAAATGAGGAATAGAAGGGACAATCGAAGAAAATGGAAAAGGCTCTTTCCCCAAAAAATGGTCCAGAAACAAGGAGAAGCAAAAGGAACGACAATGCAGAAAAGGGAAAATAGAAGATTAAGCAACCAATACCTGGAATGGAGAAGATGACAACGGAAGGCACAAAGGATGAAGAAGGTGAGCAGCAAGAGCAAAAGCGCAAAGAACAGCAGGGAAACTCTGAAGAGAAGTGAAACGCTATGAATATAGGAAAAAATAAAATACTAACAGGGGCAGTAAATAAAAGGAAAGTAACCGTCAGAAAGTTCAAAAGAAAACGTGGGGGAGCAACCAATGGGCCATAAAAGACGTGGGAGAGGCGGTTACACAATTAATGTGAAACAGTAAAATGATTAAAGCGTGAAATGAGAGGCAATAACGTCGCAACACGTGGCAGTGAGAAAGAAGGAGTCACTTCACTTACTGAAAAGCAGAACCAGACCAAAGATATTCGAAAAGACAAGACCCAGCTCGGTATTAAAATAATAATCGATTTCTTACCTCGGCTCGTATGTGCCGCTTGAAGCCTAGTCCTGTTGAGACCGGTTTTACCCGAAGCCGGCCTCCCTCACCCCAAGTCGGCTTGGCCAAGCGAAGGACGGTTTTAACGCAGGGCGGATCAGAGTGCACCCCGGTCATCCAGGACTCTAGATAACTGGGCTAAGCAAACCCTAGACTCGGGCATCGATCACCTCGGCAAGGGGCAAGAGCGAACCTTACCTCGGGTATCAGTTATCTCGGCTCGGACTTCCATATACGAGGTCGGCATCATTCATACAAGGTCGGTCCTATGCGAGGCCGGTATCATCTATACGAGGTCGGTCCAACATGAGGTCGGCTCCACCCGTACAAGGTCGGTCCAAAGCTTGGTCGGTCCCATTATGCATCCCGACCACCAAGAATACTTGACGGCCGGGCTGAGGGGCATCTGTTACGGATAAAAGAATATCGTATCCGTCATTTATTGAGACAAATATTCAATTATATCAGTACAAATATTCAGAGTATCAGCAAATATATTATTGTCCAGTAATAATGGAAAGATTGCAATCATACCGGCAAGAGATCTCAAGATAATGTCATGGGCTTGGAAAAGATCGTCTTCAAGGTCCAGGTCAGTCTCTTATAAATACCATACTCCCATGGTGAAAGGTACATACACCCTTTGACTCTCTCTTTTCATTCACACGGCACACACAGCACCCCAACTGCTTCATCGTGTCCGCTGTGATATTTTTCCTCAAGTTGCTTCATTCTCGTTAGCTTCTTGAGAGAGAGAGAGTTTGATCCCACATCAATCATTCCAACTTCACTGTTGGACATTTCTGTTCTCACTGAACAGAACAGAACACATACAAAATAAAAATCAGTTTTTACATAATAAGAGTATGAAAATATATTAAGAGAGAAAAATAGATAGTTAATAAGATACTTTTACAATTTTGTCCTTACTTCAAAAATTAATACACTCTATATTTTACAAATAAAACTTAATTTTGAATTTGTAGTTGGGATAAGATAGTAATTTTATTACTTTTCCTTCTAAAAACTCTCAAATCGGGGGGGAACAACAATTTTAATGGTATGGAAGAATTCAGAAGAGTTTTAAAAATCCTCAAATTCTTTTCCTCAAAAGTTAAAACTCCCAAACAAGGAGATGTTACTACCCAAACATTTCCCTTCTCTCCTTTCCCCTCTAAAATTCCTCTCCCAAACAAAGCCTTAGGAGTGAGAGCATTTGTGTTTGTAGGACTTGAGATTGGGGCAAGTGATGAGGTAGAAATAGGCGCACCATTAGAAGTATGGCAGTTCCTTACTTCTTTGACCCAATAGGGCAAGTTGATATGAGATGTTGCTGCTTGCAATAGTTCCAAAACTTCTATGGACCATCTTTTGCAATATGACCAAACTCTTTTTAGTTATAGCATTGCTTAGTACATATCCTTGCTCGCTTTGACCTTGCACAACACAAGCCACATCACCAAGCCCAGGCCAGCCATCCAATCAGATTTATCCCATCCAAATAAGGCAATTCACTTTTTGCACTGTCTTCATTATCAGAAATACATCTGAATCCCAATCTTAAGACTGGATAAATGAGCATCAAAGTATGATGTTTATGTGGTTGACTAGTTCTAACATGCTTAGAACTTGCTTAGCCAAATCTTTGCAACTATTTGGGATAGCATCTCCAATATTTTGCATATTATGGTTAGAAATGGATCTCTGCATCTCAACATTCATCCCTCAACATGCGCCTACTCTTTTTCCACTTTGAGTTCATCCTTCTCGATGGCACCCAACAAGTCAAACAAAATTGTTGAACTCAAGAAATGAACATAGTGAATTCTGAATAATTACAGAAATAAATTTTTAATACAATAGTAGGTCCCTGAAATTTTTGGAAATTTTTAATTAGATCTCTAAATTCAAAAAAAAATGTAATTAGGGCCTTGATCTTCTATGATTTTTGTAATGAAGTCCCTTTAGTTAATTTTTGGCAGCTTGAATCCAACAGAAAAATAACAATTTATAGTGGTTTTACTCACTCCAGGGACCTAAATACAAAACTTGTAGAAGATCAAGGACTCAATTACAATTTTTTAGTTTAGGGGCGTAATTAAAAAATTTCAAATAGTTCAAAGATCTACTGATGCATTAAACAAAATTTTTAAGACTAGATTTCAGTACAAACATTAACAAACATAGGCATTCCCCCTGGCAAGGAGTTTCCTCCGTCAAAACACCAATAACAATACACTGAGACCTAATTTCCTCCTTCAGGTCTATCAAACAGTATAACACTCTAGCTAACAAACCATATATAGAGAGAAAGAACAAAATTTCCTAAAACAACTTAGCCCATCAAAGGCTAACAAAAAAACGAGATGTTACATCTCAAAAAAAAATGGAGAAGCAAATAAATGGCAGAATCAAATCAATAAAAGTAGTTTGGCATACCTCCAATTTGTCCTCACTAGACATGTGGTTTATTGGAAGTGTGCGAAATTCCTCTGTCAAATGAAAGCACTCCCCAACATTTTCCGGAGAGACAAAATCCAATGCAACCTTAATACATGACTGGAAATGAAGACATATATCATGGAATTTCATGGAGAACGTTTTAAATATTACTTTAAATAAAATCAATCAAGCCACAAAAAGTAAACTGGCTGTTTGGGAGCAGAGTAATTTGTGAGAAATCATAGATTCAAATCTCCATGGTGTCAATGTAATGAATGTATATATATGTGTGTGTGTGTATATATATATATATATATATATATATATATATATAAAACTACAGCACAAGTAATCAAACTTAATTACTTAAATGTATCAGAAAAAAAAAAAAAAACACTTGAGCCAAAAACTTAATGAATCAGCAGGTTTCACTTCCTTTATAGGCTTGCTTTGCTAAGATACTATTATATTATAATATGTCAGAACCACACCTAAAATCATAAAATACTAGGCATTTTATACACTTCTAGGCAAACAAGGATACATCATACCTACAATAAAGATGAAACAAATTCACCATGTATAATCATTTTACCTTCAGATTTCTGACTTGGTGAGGACAACCAGCTGGAACAAAAACAGCATCTCCTACCTTCTGAATAAAAGTCCAGGGCTCAATTCCTACAAGAAAATATGTAACTGTCAATGCTGAGACACAATTCAAACCCCTACCCCCATTCAAAATATGACAATTGTGTGTTACCGTACTCCTCCTTAAGCTTCCTCTTATGCTCCACAGTCAGATAGAAGGTCTGGTCATGGATGGGGTGAATAACCTACATTACCAAAGGATATGCCCCATTTAAGAAAAAATAAAGCCTAATGAGTGAGGTAGTCTCAGACTGACAGTTTATCTATTATTGTCTGCCAAATCAAAACTTCAAAATTGTCAAAACCAATTGCATAAAACATTTATTTGAAAAACTAATTAGCATTTTGGACTGGTAATAACACCACAATGTTTTTCACTGCTTGTGTTTAAAGAATGGACAAAGTAACAAAAACCACTTAATCTCATCTTCAAAATTACTATTCACAACTACTTAATAGCAGCTTTATCCTTCACCCAATCCCTTGTGACATGTATATCTAATGAAACTTTTATCAGAATAAAGTAAAGGCAATGGGAGAATGCCAATGTTATAAGTGTGTGATAGGCACTGGATCAACAGAAATGGAAAAAGAATGATTCTTATTGAATGAATGGAGAAGAATCTCCTGCTCTACACTTGTGATTCAAGGTTACAATCCTCCAATTGATTCACAACACCCCCCCCCCCCCCCCCCCC
>PYAF01005611.1:667245-693107 GCA_007407185.1 Glycine tomentella
ACCATGCTTTATTAATGACTCAATTTGACAAGGAATATCCAATATTAAATTACCTGCTTTAAACGACAGCAATGGAGATGCCTGAACTCTCTGAAATGCTTCCTCAGATATTCCTGCAATTTAGGTACATCCTGCCGCCGAAAAATATCCCAGAGAGCACCTTCTGAACCATCCCCCGCAGACAACATATCACTTTCTTGCTTTATTTTTACTTTGTCAACCTCTTTAAGCTCTGATCCACATGAAAGACCATCCTCATTAGCAATGGCAATCTCATTACCACCAGAGGGTTGATGGAACTGATCAACTTCTTTCCTATCGTATAATCCACCTTTGTGTTCCATGACTTGGACACTATTTTGCTTGTCCAAAGCATTTATAGTAGAAGACAAATTATTAAGCATGTCAACACTAGTTTCTCTATTCTGATCATCACCAAGTAGCTCCCTTTTGTCTTGTTCAAAGTGCTTTTGTTTCAACTTCTCAATGGCACTAAGATGCTTTGGTTCCAATTTCACTTCAGCAATATGAGTCAACACATTTACCTAAAACAGACAATTTATTAAAAGAAAAGGAAAAAAAAAGATACTTCAATTTCTTCATTAAGACACATGAACTCAGGGACACATACAGCAATTAAAACAAAAAACTCAACAAATATTTGATCAGGAAAAGCTATGAAACAGGCATAAGTATACCTTAATTACAGCTTTCTCCAATCCAAATGCACCATTCATTTCAAGTTCTTAAAGATACTAATTTAATGATCCCACCAATCATAACAAGATACTTTTTCTAATAATCAATCAATCATTAAAACAACCAGGGCAACAACTTGTCCAATAAGTAGAAGTTTATGGACTGAAGACAATGCACAGAACAGAATAACCATGACATGAAATTTAAGCAACAATATGCTGATAAAAAACCAAACAGCGAAATGAAATGGCTTATCAAATACAACAATTTACATCCTACAAACAATGCACCTTCCAATATGAATCTCTATTTGAAAATAACAGGCCAGGAAAGAGAAAAGAATAGAGCATACTGCATCGGACATATCACAATGGAGCTTAGTCACTGAATCACCACGCCCGAGCTCCTGATGAAATCCGTAAGCAATATATGTCTTTGGCCCCATGTCTGGTTTTAGACAATCTGTAGGCAACTTCAAAGCTAAGTTAAGAGAACCTTTGAGAGGATCAGTATATTCCTTGAAGGGCAAGGAAGATATGAACTCTGCATAATGTCGAGGCAAGCGTTCCTCAAATAAATTAGGAGGCCAATATTTTAATTTCAATATTTGAGGCCAACTAAGCCAATCCTCACGAACTTTTGTATACCCAGTAAAGAATTGGTGGATATTAATTTCTCCCTGCCTATAACCAACAACTCAAATAAAAAAATTGCTGAAATCAGCAGCAACAGAATAGTAGAAATGTCAAGTAAAAACAGTAAAGAATCATGAATCAATAAAATAAAGCAACATGTTTTACTCTAGTCTGATTACAAAACAGAAAAACAGAATAAATACAATTTGAAAATAATATTTTGAATATCAGCAAGAAACATAAAATGTACATTTTACCCAACATCAGCTAGATGCTGTGACAAAGCCTAAGAATAAGACAAACATACCAATAGGAAACCAGAGTGCAAAGACAACAAGAAAGGGTCAGGGTAGGAAAAGCAAGAACAGCAAAAAGGGGCAGGGACAACAGACAGAAGAAATTGAGATAAATTTTTAAGATGATATGATATGATAGGGAGAAAAACCTAGGACTTAGAGGATGAATCTGATGATGATAACAGCTCATACAATACCCATTTTCTAGAAAATGGTGGGAGAGAGCATAAAGCAAGCAACAAGTGCCTAAAGTGTGTTCTGTTGGACAAACATTCCACCTTGGACTGGTATCTCTTTATGACTCAGACAGCAGAAGATCTGCATCTTGTTTCTCATAGTGGAACCATCCAGCCAAAAATTGTAATTCTTCAGTACTTACCAAAATATTCTAGGACATTCAGTTCTGACAACTCTGAAATTATAAAAAAAAAAAACTAAAAACTATGTACCACATTGCCCGGAGGCTCCACGCTGTGCGCAAGTAAGGGGAAGGGACCAATAATTGGAAATATTAAATGCACTGAAACAACTCTCAATCCAGAAGGCGGAGTTACCAAATTCAGGAAACATGTAGGAAATTCAACAACATAAAATTGCTACAATTAAATTATTCTCTATTTGCCATTTTTAAGCAGAGGTTCCAGTTAAAATAAGTACCAACATTAAACAATTTAAACATAAGCTTCACAATAATGAACATGAGCAATGGAATTTGTGCAAAAATCCCTCAAAGTTCAAGATTGAGAAATTAAACAAACCTCGCACCAATCTAAGCAATCAATTGCCTTCACATCCAAATGTTGTTCATGCTTGGTCTTAGTTATTTGACGGAATGCACGCCACATGACAAGTGGTTCCCAGCTTAAACCAGATGTTTTTGCAAGCACATTGCTGACAATGACAGGCTCCCCCTTTTCCCAATGCCACTGAAAATGCCTTAAATCCTTGTCCTGTAGATCTACAGCCCTAGGACAGTATAAATAGTTGTCACTGGAATCTGCACGAGAAGCAGCCTTCTTCATATTATTATATCTAACATCTGTGTTTCTATCAAGCCTCAAACACGAACAGAAGTTGTCAGGGGTCTTAACTACATCTTGAAGCTTGTATGTTTGTGCTAGTTCATTTGCTTTATGCACTAAATCAGTGATAAAATGTTGACCTAATATGCTTCTCAGTTTAAGAAAACCATGGTTACATTCATCATTGGCGTTTGGACAAGGAATGCTACCATTACTTTCTGCATGCCACCCAGATCTTGACCATTCACGAACTACAGTCTCAGCAACAGCATTTGGTTCATTTTGTTTTACACTTATATTTTCCTCACCATGCAGGTAACCACGACCTTGACAGACAAACTCCAACATAATTGGATCTGCACCACCTACAAGCTGGCCACTTCGAAGCTCACGACAACAGATGAGACAAAGGTCGAAAGAGCATTTTGTACAGCTTCTGTGGTAATCAAATATTGACGTTTTGCAGTTGTCACTACAAGAGAGAGTGTTAAGTTAACAACTAAAGAAGCCAGGATAAATGGGGGGAAAAACAAAAAAGTGAGAAAGATCCCAACCAGCACACTCGCTCATCTTTATCAAAATTTGCCTGTGCTACATTTAGCTCTGAGACTGAGAGCCCTGTAGTGCACATCCCAAAAGCAAATTATACAATGAAAAAGATATGGAACTTGTACTGAACTCTGACTAAAGCATGAGATACAAACTTAAGTTATGCTGTCACAGTGCATACTAGAAAAATAGTTCAAAGTAGATAAGTGATCCAAGATCGAGGGGGAATTAATTCTAAGGAACCAAACAAAGACATTCACAAAACAAACAACATAATAAGAGGGGGAACAACTATAAGAAATGGGTTGCAACTTGTAAGTTGTAACAGTCAGGCAATTCAAAAGGTCAAAGCTTATCAATTATAATAAAACAGTCATGGCATCACTTCAAAACAATGGTTAGTTGTGTGTAGCATAATGTGTGTTGGAACAAACAGGCACCGATCAAATCTAGTTTTGCTTCAGCATCAAATTCATCTCTTTACAGAGAAACATCAATTCACATATTAATAACCTCAATCAAGAATCCTAAAGGAGAAACAATACCCTGTATCTTGGCTTCTGTCTCATTCTCAATCATCTGTTCTTCATCCAACAGCCTTAAATAGGGAAGAAGTACTTGCAGCAAATGCATAGAGAATTCAATCTTCTCATTTTCATTGGTTTCTTCTTTTTCCTTCATTTTCTACAGTAAACCAAACAGTAACAATCAAATATACGATACAGAAAACACAGGAAAACCCAATCTAGAAGGAGGAAAGAACTAACTTTAATAAGTTGATTGGATCTCAAGCATGCTTTGCAGTTGCAATTACCACGGCACACAGGGCATGCCTCAGCAATATAATCCTCTTTCAAATGAGGATACCTTAACAAGACACAGAAAAAACATCAAGGAGTGACAACACACGGTCAAGTTATCACGTTCAAAACCAAAACTTGCAATTTTTGCAAAAACTTTTCAGGGTATTGATCTTGCAATTGTTTCAATCAACTAAAGACTTTTCTCCCTAACATACTAAATAGTAGCATATAAAATTTAGCGTGTGTAATTTCTAGAAATTCCCCATACAAATTATTAAAAACTTGGCTAAACAACTGAACATTGCATTCATACATGGACTTGCTGTTTCAATTATCATTTCCAATAATCTGTTCAAAATCTTACAGCACAAAGAATATGTTGAGACGCCACCAGATTTGTAGCAGCCAATGCAGTGGGGACACAGAGATAACATAGATCTTACCCATCCAAACAAGACATAAAATACCATGATATTATAACTGACATAGAAAGAAGAGAGAGAAAAAAGAAAGAGATGCTAAGTTATACCAATTTTCTATACATTGTACACAAAATCTTTTCCTCTTACAACGTGTGCACCTCACAACCCTGCCTTTATCATTTCTCTGGCATTGATGACACATTAAGGGTTCCTCTACAATCCACTGTTGATTGAGAAACAGAAACATGACCTCAAATATAAGCTAAATGATGTTGATATGTAAAGCCAAACTCAAACAAACAATCATGTTTTTTGTTGAACAGTAAATCATGTCACCTTAGGATCTATCTTGTTGATTTTTGGCATTGCCTCTTCTATATTGACTTTAGGGGCCCTAAGACTATATTGTTTCTGAATGCTACTTCCTGAAGAATCCACAGGCATTTCAAACTCACCATCATCTTCCTTAAGCATCTTTCTTTTTCTTCCACGTCTCTTATCAAGTACCCCACCATTTTTAGCATGGTTAACGTCTTGAACATCTTTCTTCTCCAGCAAACTGCCCTTTAACATCTTGTCCATGTCTTCCTTCTCCTTCTTACTTTTTCTGCCACGCTTCTTTGGCACACCATCTACAACAGAAGAAGAACCTCCTACTCCACCATTTTCACCATGGTTTTTGTTTTGAGCATCTTTCTCCTCTAACATCTTCTTTTCCATGTCCTCCTTCTCCTTTTTACTCTTTCGACCTCGCTTTTTTACCACACCTTCTAAAACAGAAGAAGAGCCTCCTACTCCACCATTTTCACCATGATTTTCGTTTTGAGCATCTTTCTCGTCTATCATCTTCTTGTTTTCCATGTCATCCTTCTCCTTTTTACTCTTTCTTCCACGCTTCTTTTTCGCACTTTCTTGAACAGAAGAAGAACCTCCTACTCCACCATTTTCACCGTGGTATTCGCCTTGAGCATCTTTCTTCTCCGACAAATTGCTCTCTAACATTTTTTCCATGTCCTGCTTCTCCTTTTTACTTTTTCTGCCACGCTTCTTTTTCACAACAGAAGAAGAACCCCCTGCCCCATCACCATTGTCCTCAGCAAATTTCATCCTTTTGGTCTCACTCTCACACTCAGCATCAATATCCAAAGATTGTGCTTTTTGCTGAGTGGGATTTGCATGCACAGGAATAATGTTCCCTTGCCACTTCTTTAGAGAGAATCAAGTTTTTTTTTATCAATTTTTTATAATAAACGTATTTTTAGAAAAATGTATTCTTTTGTATTTTCTAGTATAGACTAAACGAAAATCTAAATGTATTACTCATTCACTCATATATATATATATATATATATATATATATATGTGTGTAAAAATAATTAATTTTTATCAATTAAAAAATTAGTTGATATTATTTAATTTTTTAATTTCAAATAAAAAATATTTTTAAAATATATTTCATTAGAATTTGTTATTATGAATAAAAATAAATTGTTAAAAATAGAATTAAAATTAATTAAATAGTATTTTAGAAGTGACTAACATGGAAATGATTTTTCAATAATGGCAATCAAATACACGCTAAACATAGATAAAATGAGGCATTTTGATTTATTTAATTTCAAAAATAATTGTTTTTATTGATATTAAGCAAGTAAAGTCGAGAGAAGGAATCCTGGATGAATTTTTTACATTATTTCATTGATCAAATCCAAATCACTAAAATTAAAAAAAATTAAATCAAAAGATTCTTTTTGAAATTGTTTTAATGATTTTTTCTCAAATCAATTCGTTTGGTTCATGTTGTGATTTATATTTTTTTAAACTAAATCAGCACTTATACTAATACTAATATTTGCTTTGGTGTTATATATTGTGTGTAATACTTAAGTTTCACAATGTTTTTTTTTATATTATGTATATGAATTTATATTATGTATATCACATTCTTTTTTTTAAATGTTTTTTAACCAAACCAAATTGTAAAATATTAATTTTTTAAAAATTTAAATAAAAAACAAATCAAACTAAACTGTATATGTTTTAAAGTTTGATTCAAGTAATTTTTTAATGAAAAAATCGAACCGCAAAAACCCTAATCAGCAATGTTTTAAAAATCGGACCGACCCGGCCGGTCGGACCAGTCGAACCGCGATCCGGTGGATGGACCAAATCGAGTCTAACATTGGACCGGCCATGCTTTCAACCCGGTGTGACCCGGCCGGGTTTATGGTTCAACCACCGACCCAATGAACCGGACCAGGTCACTTTAAAAAAAAATGTCGTCTACCTCCTTGTCGCTTCCATCTTCTCCCTCAAAACACGTGTGTCAACAGTTTGGTTTTCGTCGGGGGTGGACATGGGGCTTTGCTTGTTCACCGGGGTGGAGGTGGTGGCGGTGGCAGGGGGTGGCTGTTCAAGGCGCAAGGGGGTTGGGTTTGTTTGTTTGTGGTTGGGGGTTCGCGGCGGGGAAGGGGGGCAACAACCGAGGGTGCTTGGCCAAGATTTCCGAAGGGGAGTGGTGGGTAGGGGTGGTAATAAGGATACAAGATTTTTTGGGAGGGTGGGGGAGCGCATAACAATTTGGGAGGGAGAGGGGGTTGCACGGAACAAGGAGGTTTTTGGTGTGGGGGGAAGGGAAGGGGCACCGGAGTCTAGGCTGCTGCTGCACGCTACCTCCAATAAATGTTTTAGTATGCTACACGTTACTTCCAAATTCCAATAAATGTTTTGGGAGGGGAGACTGATGCAGACTACAATGCTGCAGTTTTCAAATTCCAACAATGCTTAATATAATCTCTACTTAATTTTTCAATGTCATTTAGTCCCTACAATAAACAAAATTAAAAGGTTTCTAAAATTATAATTTAATTCATTATACACCCAATTTATTTACGTTTTGTTTAGATTAAAAAAATATAAGAAAATAAAGGTTTCTTATACTATTTTTTTAAAACTATTTTTTAAATGATTTTTCCTTTTTTTAACAAAATGTCTGGATTTTAACTTTTAAAATAAATAATTAATTTAAGTCTTGAATTCAGTAAATAGAGATTATATTAATTTGTTTTTTTTAACATTGCTCTCTAATAAATTTATTTTATTTAGTTTATGTTTGTGATATTTGATTTGTTTGAACTTGGACAATAATTTTTTTTTAATATTTTGGTATCTAATCATCTATGACTCTATGTTATGGAATAATATTAATATATGATTTTTTTTATAAACATTCTAAGATATTGTCATGCAGGTCAACGGGTTTGACCATTAACCAGGTCATGCGAGTCAATCAGTGACTTATCGGTTCGACCACTGGCCAGGTCATACGATTCAAGAAAATCAATTACAAACCTATAACTCATGGATAAGGTTGACATTCACTTGACATCACTTTCTTTACTTGGTGGGTAAGCATCTCAAGAGGTTACATAATATTTAGAAGTTAGTTGAATAACTATATTTAGGTGGAATTGTTTGTGATTTGGACTGTTCAATAATCCTTTACCTTTTTTATACACACTCCACTTTTTTAGAAAATATACTCCCATTTGTGTTTTTTCTTCTAAAATTTATTACCATCTATACCCTTTGTACCCATAATTTTGATACTTAATAATTTTTCAAAGCAATATTTTGTTAACATTCTATAAGTATTTTGTAGATCACAGCTTAATTTTCTAGCATCTTGAAAAGTGCTTTCCAAGATAATGTTTATTTTCTTAATATTCTATAAAATATTTTGAGAAATATTTTTTTGTGTTGTGAAAAGTTAGTTCTTTTCAAAACATGAAGAAAAAACATTCGAAAAAATTCAAGTAAAATATTGAGACCATTAATATTTACTTTTTTATTTTATTTTATAGGTTCCTAAATTTTTTTAAATTATTCTTTTTAATCCCTGTATGATAAAAAATTTGATATGTGGGAATAAAAAAACTTATAATTATTCACACATTTAGTTCGATCAATTAAATTAGACTTTGATAATACATGGGATAAAAAATTAGTGATCTATTAGTTAAACAGGGACTAAAAAGCATTTTTTAATTTAAAAAAATAAAAAACACATCTATGCAACAAAGATAATAAAAATTTGGTGGATGAATAATAATGTTTGGCATCATCAATTAAATACTAGCCTCCTAGTATTTATTTGTTTAACATATTGCGAAATGAGGGTGTTTTTTTTAAGAGTAGAGGATTGAAAGAAAGTGTGTCTGATCTGAGTATGAGATGGGATCGAATGAAGAAATGGGTCTGGATCGCCTCCCTTCCGCTCTGGTTGCGACCATCATGTCCAAACTCGACATTGCATCCATCTGTTCATTGGCTTCCACCGCAACCACCTTCCGCACCTGCGCCCAACACATCCTCTCCTTTCTCCCCTCTTTCCACCTCCTCGTACCTATCTCTCTCCTTTCCTTAACCAACCAACGCTCCCTTTTCGGAAATTCCTAAATTTAATTTATTTATGTCGCAGGACGTTGCGCCTTCGCGGGAGTTGCTGAGACCGTTGCTGCCGCCCAATCCCTACCTCACCACTCTCAAGCTCGATTGCGCTCGCCTTGACGATTCCGCAATTGGGTTCTTGCTCAAACCCTCCTTGCACGACCTTTCTCTCCACAATTGCGCCGATTTCAGTGGCAGACTCTTGTCCGAGATCGGCACCCGATGCAACCATCTCAGGTACTACCTTCAAGGGAAGAAGAGAATAACTCTCTGCTAACAAAAACTAACATTCTAATAAATTAACATATGTCGATAAATAAATAAGAAACTTTCATCTCATCTCTCTTCCACATCGCACGCACGCACGCACGCTTTTCTACTTTAACTCTGTTGTCCTTCACTTCAGGTCTCTCTATTTGGGCTCCGTGGCTGAGAAAAGAGGGAGGGCAATTCATATTACTGATCTCCAGGAGTTACTCACCGGTTGCTCCCACTTGGAAGTAATCCATCATAACTATAAACACAACCTTATTAATTGTATTTGGGCCTTTTCGTTCTTCAAATTTATTCCAATTTGGGCATTTCTATATGTTTGCATAGAATAAGGGGAAATACAAAGCCTCGAGCAAAACTTAGATACAGTTTCTCAGATCTTGTTTTTACTGATCTCCATTCAAAATTGAAATTCATCTTAGTTGTCCGTGTAATCTTTTTCAGTGCACACTTTTATTGCATGGATTATCAATGAGAAACTTCAATTCTGATTGGAAAACAACACGAATAACACTATGAATTATGAAACTATATCTAAGTTTTGTCCATAATAGTATCTATTGAATGACTAATTCTATCACAAGAATGCCTTATAAGTCTCTTTATGCTTCTTGAAACCTCTCTCTCTCATTTTTCCAATGGCATGTTCATTGATTGTTAATGCAATTTTAAGTCTAAATTTTACTCTTATTATTTTTGCAGGCACTGATTCTGATGTTTGACGTCTCTCTCTTTCTACGTCACAACTTTGCTCGAGTATGGGCTTCTGCCTCAGAGAAACTCACTTCTCTTGAGATTGGCTACATTTCTTCAGTGACAGTGACTGAACTGCTTAGCCCAAATGTGGGGTCCCAGCTGCCCTCAAATCCTGCTCAACCCCCCATACTTCCAATCATTCAGAAACTGTGTCTTAATGTAGACTATATAACTGATGCTATGGTTGGTACAATATCCAAAGGTCTCATGCTTTTGACCCATTTGGATCTTCAAGATGCACCACTGATTGAACCAAGAATTACATTTGACCTAACCAATGCTGGTCTTCAACAAATTAATCAACTTGGGAGATTGAAACATCTTTCGTTGGTTCGAAGCCAAGAGTTCCAAATTACCTACTTCCGAAGAGTGAATGATCTGGGATTACTTCTAATGGCTGACAAGTGTGCAAACATGGAGAGCATATGCCTTGGTGGCTTTTGTCGTGTCACAGACACTGGTTTCAAAACTATCCTGCATTCCTGCACTCGCTTATACAAGCTTAAGGTCACTCATGGGACTCATTTAACTGATCTAGTTTTTCATGATATTTCCGCAACATCCCTTACATTAACACATGTTAGCTTAAGACGGTGCAATCTGTTAACTAACCATGCTGTTTTGAGTTTGGCATCAAACAAGGAACTTAAAATTCTTGACTTGAGAGATTGCAGGAGCCTTGGAGATGAAGCTCTCCAGGCCATTGGCACTCTTCCAAGACTTAAAATTTTACTATTAGATGGCTCTGATATAACGGATGCAGGACTTTTGTACTTAAGACCATCTGTTATTAGCTCACTGTATGCATTGTCGCTTCGAGGGTGCAAGAGACTTACAGATAAATGCATCACAGCTCTATTTAATGGCTGCTGTGTGCTGGAATTACGAGAACTGGATCTATCTAATCTACCTAACCTCTCAGATAATGGAGTTCTGCTGCTGGCAAAAAGTCGGATTCCCTTTTTTGAACTCCGTATGCGACAGTGCCCTCTAATTGGTGATACTTCAGTTATGGCATTAGCTTCAATGATGGTTGGTGAGGCCAAACATGGAAGCAGTTTGCGATTATTGGATCTTTTTAACTGTGGTGGCATTACACCACTTGCATTTCGCTGGTTGAAGAAACCATATTTTCCAAGGCTCAAATGGTTGGGAGTGACCGGAAGTGTTAATAGAGACATGGTAGATGCTTTAGCCAGAAGCAGACCATTCTTACATGTGGCATGCCATGGTGAGGAGCTTGGGGCTGATCCCTATGGCACTTCAGATGGGCTATATACACATGATTATGATGATGTGGATGAATTTGAGCAGTGGCTTCTTGAAGCAGATATTGATAGTGACGACGAAGAGATGGGCGATGCTGAAAATAATGATGAAATGGTTATGTGATTTGCTTTTAAACTCTCATGTATCTTTATATGATTATATGTATATCTATGCTTGTCTTTATATGACTATATGTATATCTATGTTTGTCTGTAACCTATTCTCTGGTTAGATGTTGTTTACCACAGGTTTTAGTACCCCAAGACTTTTGTATGATCCTTTCATGTATCTTGCTATGGTTTATTTGGATAATTTTGTGTAAAACTTTTGTAATTTTTGTATTATTTGGATTCTTTTTAATCTTTCAAATCCTTCTCTTTTGTCTAGTATTTTGTTGTATCATTGTATGCCTCGTGACTTTTGTATGATCCTTTCATATATTTTTCAATGGACAATGTTGTGTTTAAAGTTTCATAATTTTGTTTTGACCAATTTTGACATTATTTGGACTTTTTTTTATTCTATCAAATTCTTCTCTTTTGTCATGTATTTGTTACTAGTATTTGTTGTTGAGAACTTGTGCCTAAGAGTTTAATGGTCATGTATCTACAATATAAAGTAATTTTATACAGTGTAAGTGTCAACCAATTATAAATTATTGTTAGTATGATTTTTAAGATAATTGTTATAAAAGTCAACAAATTTATTATATATAACATGTTTAGATGATGAGGTAAGATAACTTTATACGGTCATTGCATAGTCTTTTTTTTGTTTCCTAAATCATATTCCCTTAATCCTTTCCGACTACCCCTTGCTTGGGTGTATCTTTGTTTTGTTTCCTTTTCCTAAATAACTTTGATTCTGTCAAACTTTGCCTGTGTATTTTTTGCCTATTATTATGCCAAGGAGTGAGCAATTTAAATCTCTTTAATTAAATTTTAAGATATAATCGATATCCAATAATTTATATGCATTATAAATAGTATTTTTACCAGTTTATAATATTATTTCTACTTTATTTATCACCTATTTCTCTTAAATCAAGCAACAAAATATATCACTTTATTTCTTCTTTTTCAAATGATCTCTTTTCTATTTTCATCCATTCTATTTTTCTCCTCTAAATCAAACAACCTTAATCCTCAATTACCTCTAAATCAAATGATCTCTTCAGGTTTTATTAACAATCATTAATTGTGAATTGTAAATAGTCTTCTCGGATCAATTCTTATTTTGATTATTTAAAAAACTTAACTCAGAAAAAGCATGAAGTGCATTGAGGATGTTTAAAGAAAGTGATTAGCCTAATTGAAGGTTCAAAATTAACTTTTGGTCATGTATCAATCTGAAACTCAATTACCTTATAAGTCGACCCAATAATTACATTGCGATCATCGTTCAATTAATTGATTTAAAACATGGCAAGAGTATCAATTCCCAACAAGAATGAAAGTGTAATCAGGTAATTCAATTAATAAAATAAAAATAAGGGGTTCAAATAAAATTAGAAATTGGGGTTTCTCAAGTACATATTGCACTATAACCTTAGCTATGAATCTAGCTATATATCAGAAAAAAAGGAATAATATATATACGCTAATTTTATTAGTTATGATGTTATTATCACTAATTATTATTATTTCAAGAAGCATCATCAGTTGCAGTCTTATTATTTGAAAATAAAAAATGACTCGATATATAATATTATATATAATTATTTTTTATCACTCAGTTTTTTAAATACTTTATTACGTATACATGTTTAAAAATTCTTTCTAAAATTAATTATAAAACTATTTTTTTGTCCCAGGACTGTGCTAAAAAACGGTTTCCTCCGTCTTAGGCTTAGGCTAGATTCATTAGACTTGAGAGTTGCCACTCTCGCTCCTTTTTGCTATTTCACCCGCTAGATTTTTTTAAAAAATTAGAAAAAATAACTCCTTGCCCTTAAGCCATTTCCCTACACCTCATATGTAAATTTAGTTACATAAAAAAATCATGTATCTAAATCCATATACACAATAAAATCGTAATTTATTTGGATTTAAATATCTAACAGAAAGATGATTTCATCATGTATTAGAGTTTAGATACACAATGAAATCATGATTTTATTGTGTATCTAAATCTAGATACATAGCAGAATCACTACTCAATTATATTTTTTTCTTTAATTATTTAATTATGTTATAAGTTACATTTTTAATAGTAATTGAATTAATTATGATATAAATTTAATGACAACACAAGTTACTCTTTCTAATTGTAATTGAATTATGATTATGATTAATGTTAATAAAGGTTTATCTTAATTAATTTAATTTAATTTTAATTAAAAAATGTAATATATATCACCATTAACTTTTTTAGTTTTAAAAAAATCGACTTTATCTACAATTAGTTACCACTTTTTTGTAAAAGTTAACAAAATAAAAACATATTTTAATTGTGTATTTTCACACCTCCTACACTGGAATGAAAATATGGTTTCATTGTATACTTTATACAACATAAATGTATTTAAGTTAAAATGGTATTTTTGGGAATATATTTTTTAAAGCTTGTGTGGGTGAGAATAGCAATCTTCTTTAGACTTTTAAATGCACCCATTATTATTGAGCCCAAAATCAATTACATGAGAGTTTAACTTTCTACACCAGCCATTTTTCTAATACACCCAATATGCACAGTGTAATACCAATTTTGTCCTCGAAATTCGTAAGTTACATACCGACATACACTATTCGATTTCTTACGGATCGCCGATCCATATGACTCTTACGGATTGTCGATCCGTATAAGTCATATGGATTGTCAATTCATATGACTCATACTCATACGGATCGACAATTCGTATGAGGTAATCCATATGACTTTTACTAATTGTTGATCCGTATGAGGGTAAAATTGAAAATAAAAAAAATATGTTAGGTGTATTAGAAAAAGCACTAGTGTAAGAAGCAGGACTCATTACATGATTTCGGGGTGGGTTGAAAACACGCAGCTGTTTGATACTACTTTCTTTGCATAATGATATTGATGGGTGATCTTGATCGATAGTCAGTGACATTTTCATAATGATATTAAATAAATAGTTTCTTATTAGCATATGGTCATAATTCTGACAAATTTCTTATTTCTATTTAATATATAGTCTTTTTTTAATTCATAAAAAATAACACCAGAAGGATTTATAGAAAAAAACAAATAAAAACTAAAAATAAAATGAATTTTCTATAAAAATAAATATCTTATGCATAATTTCTACAAATTAACTTATATATAAATAAGTTAATTTAAATTTATGAAAAGATTTATTTTATTTTTTTTCTTCCCCTAAAAGTTATTTTTGGATAAATTTACTCAAACAAACAAGACCTAACTCTCAACTTTTTTTCTTGATCAACATGTAACACTCAACTTATACTAATAATATTTGCCCTTACTCCTACTTTCACCATCTATTTCGGTTCTCAATGTCACGGGTGAAAACCACTCTTTCCATCACCATTCACCAAGAAAAGCTCTCCAGCTTCTCTCTTCCCAACAACAACAACCCACCAAAAAGTTCCCAAATAATGTGTCTGCCACCGTTGACAAATGGGGTATGGATCACGGTGCAGAGCAGGTTCACGGAATAGAAGCTCGATTAGCTAAGTAGAGCTTTCAAACAATTAAAATCATTTATACTCTAATTAAATTCATAACAATCATAACACAATTTAACATTTTTGTAGAGTACAATGTAGCTTTTTCTTCGTTCTAACTATGCAAGATCAGAATATACAGATATGTTAGTTCGCATCAATGGATTTTTCTCAGCATAACAACGTTTATTTTTAATTTGTTCTAGTTTTTTTCAGTGCCCTCAAATTCCTCCACAGAAATTAATTTATTCACTTCGTTTGGTAGTGGGTTTTAGAGAGTAAATAGAAGAGAGAAGAGGAAAATTTTAAAAATTAGTGAGTTTCACACATTCAACACATTATTTTAATTTAAATATTTCTCTCATTTTTTATCATTTCTGCCAAACAGAATAATAATGTATTTTTTGACTAGTATTAGTGGGGGAAAAAAGACACGCACACTTTTGTGCTTGTATTTGATAAAATGAAAAATACGTGAAATGTTACATTTAATATGTAGCAATGAAAAAAGATAAATATGGGAGATATAGTAAATTAGTTTTATATACATTGAGTAGTTAATTTTATTTTAATTATGGTA
Organism: Glycine tomentella; assembly: GCA_007407185.1. Lineage (NCBI taxonomy): Eukaryota > Viridiplantae > Streptophyta > Magnoliopsida > Fabales > Fabaceae > Glycine > Glycine tomentella. Next base: position 682,649 of record PYAF01005611.1, read on the forward strand.
CAGACAATTAACTATATGTGTAATTATCAAGGATAAAAATACATAAAAATAACGTGAAAACCAAATAGAATTATTAGTATAAAATTATACATAAAATAGTACTATGTTCGATAATTAATTCTCAGCTCAAAAGCTACCCTTTCAAGTCGTGTGTTGTTAGTTCCGACTCCTAGCTAGTTGATCGAATAACACCAAAGTTGATTCCTCTTGATTGGCTATAGTCACAAGACTCATAACTGTTGACACGGTGAATAACGAGTGAAGTGGATTGAACTACCCTAAACCCAGAAAGCTAACCGGCAAAATTACAACCATCACGTTTGATTTGAGTTCCAGGATCCAAAAACTTATTTTCCCCACATTTTAATCCTTCTTCTTTTCTTCATCATGAGGTTTTATTAATTTTTTTTATTAACCTCTGAATTTTAAAACTCCATTCTTAAAAAATATTTTTTTATATATATTCTTTCATTATTAGGTAAAATGTTTTGAAAAAGATTTCCTCATAAGCAAAGGCAACCCATTTCAGAGTACTCAAGTGAAGTATATTGTTTGATATGCCTTCCTAGGTCAAGGTAAGAACCTTTTATCTTGGATTGCTAAGTGAATTCTCTCCGACATTTATGGATTGAGTTATTATGATGTATCAAAATGTTTCCTCATATCCAAAGGATCTCAATACGTGATTGTCCCCAATGTCGACCTTATGGCACATTTATTACTCTTGAGGTTGGCTGGATCAGACACTTATTTTTTGAAACAAACACATCAGATAAAATGGTCTTACCAAAGGAATATATGATCGCATGATCACATAATCCAATCCGAAGGAAACACAACCCTAGAGCCTTAAGCACAAGGTGCGTAGAAGATAAGTTGCAAGGATTGGATGATGATCCAAACTGGAGGGTACACAATCCTTGAGCCTCAAGCACAAAGTGTGTAGAGGTTAAGTTGCGAGGTTGGGATTACGATCCAACCTAAGGATACATAGCTTTCTAGCTTCAAGCACAAGGTGAGTAGAGGTAAGTTGCAAGGATTAAATTACGAACCAGTCTAGAAGATACACAATCCTTGAGCCACAAGCACAAGGTGCGTAGAGGCTAAGTTGTTAAGATCAAATTACGATTCGTCTCGGAGGCACACAGTCCTTTGGTCTCGAGCCTAAAAGGCAAAAAAAACTAAATTAGGATCAATAACGAATTGGATATGAATATAATTCAAAATAACGACCCAAAGGGTACACATAGGTTGGATCGATTGACATCTGATGTGATGAGCCAAGGTGCGAGGTCAGTCCAAAGCAAAGTTATTAAAACTGGTTCGGACCGGTCGGTCGAACCGGTCCGACAGGGAACCGCTGACAGCACCGGGCCGAGTTGGGTGTGAAACCGGCCATGCAAGTGGCTCGGTTAGGCCCGGTAAGAACCGGTCGGTTTTTGAAGAACCGGACGACCCGGACTGGTTTAGGAACCCGGTGCTTCCTTCTTCACGATACCGCGTTGCCGTTGCCGTCGCCGTTGCTGCCATTATCGCGGCGTCCTTCACGACACTCTCTCCTTTGGTATTCAGCAGTCAACACTTCACTACTAAAGATAAAAAAAAAACAAATAAAAAACATTATAAATACTTGAAAGTAAGAAGGGATCATAAGAAGTAAAAACGGGAACATAAATCGATTACTAGCTCATAAGAAGCAAGAACAACAATAGATAAAAAAAGACGCAGCACTGTGAAGTGAAGAGAAAACAAGCAAAGCGGCGCAGTGTGAAGAGAAGAAGAAAACAAGGAAAGCGGCGCAGCAGTGCACAGGCACGAGAAAAGAAGAACATATATTAGGTTTTTAGGGTTATTTGGGCCAAATTTACTTTCGGCACCTTGTGTTTTGCTTTCTGCAATTTTCATATAACTTTTTGAAATGGGTTTTTGTGTTTTTTATTTAAGTAATTGTTATTTACAGTCTTTTTATTTTAATATATTTTATTTGTGTTATCAGTTTTAATACTTTAATTATTATTTTTATTTTTCAATATAAAATTATGGATTGATTTTTTTTAATCAAATAATGTTAGTTATATACATATATATAATATAATTTTGATTTTTTTTAATATAGACAGGGTCAAACCGGTCCAATTAATGATCCACCGATTGGACCACTGACCCAATGACCCACTACCTCGACCGGGTCAATGACCGAACCGATTTTCACAACTATGGTCCAAAGACGACCGAAGGGCACAATATCTCTGATTTTTTAAGATTAATTTTTATATTGATAAAGTAGTTTAGTATATTCATTGCACAAGAGAATTTTTTTTATATAATTAAAATTCATGATACACAAATATTTCAAAATATATAAATTATATTTTGAACATATAATGAATAATTAAATTATGACATAAGATCATTTTTAACTATTGATAATTTCTTTTAAAAATTATTAAAATTCAATTTAGAAAAGGAGACAAAAGATACTAGATTGAAAGCAATAAACTAAAAAATCAAATATATAGGTAAATATTATAAAATAAAAAGGTAATTTGAAATTATTGAAAGAGTTTTATTTTACTGATTGTGGAGGTAGTGTGTGCAATGTTTTATTTTACTAATTGTGGAGGTATGGTGTGTAATGCACATCTAACTAAAAAAATATTGAGAATGACAGAATGTCAAATAGTAAAAATATTTTAAAATAAAAATTGTTAAAAAAAAGCGATTAAAAAAAACTCAACACTAATTCTTATACCCAGTTCTTTAATTACAGTAATCTTGAATTGCTGATCACTTTATCGCTTTTCAATCCAAATGATCAAATCAGTGTCGGTCCAATATTAAAAATTATTACTTAAACTGAAAAACACCTATATAATGCATGATAAAATATTTATTAGTTTTCTTACCGGAAAAAAAAAAAAAAAACCGCACAAGTTTTTCTCAATTATAAGTCTGAATTCTACCGTAGAACGACTGAACGTACGTGAAGGCAACTTGATATAGCATTTCTTTCGTGTAAATAAAACATGTGCACGTTATGTGCACGTTAACAAAACAAAACATAAGCAACGTTGGGCTTAAAGAAAAAGTCTTACAGTACTTTACGAATTGTACAAAAAAAATTTAAAAATTGAGGAAGATATTCTTTATTATTTTAATTTAATTCTTTTCATTTAAAAATCTTAACATAAATACAAAAATTGTAAAATATATTAAATAAAATTATATAGATACTCTAAATAAAATATACCAAATACCTTAATAGTATTAAATCAAACAATATTAAGTAACAACAATATTATCTTAATTAAATATATATTAATTTGTAAATTTCTAAATTATAAAATAAGAGAATTTTTTTAATAAAAAATAGGAACAACAGTGAAAATAAAGAAAACAAAAAATAAGTAACAAAACAAAACAAAAACTTAAAAAAACCAATATTATCTTTTAATGTTAATATGAAATAAAAACATATAAAAATATATACAAAATATTAAATAAAAAATTAAACATATATTAATTAGTAAATTCTTAAAAAAAATATAATATTTTTATTAACATTTAATAAACAAAAGAATTAAAAAAGTTAAACAAAAGTTTTAAAAAAAATTTGAAACCAACTACATAAACAAGACAAAACATAAACTTCAGTCCATATGAATAAGTCCTACACGACCTTACGACTTAAACCCAAAGAAAGAAAAAAAAAAAAAAAGGAAGTCGTAAATGAAAATACGACTTCTTATATAAAAAAAAATCAAAATGACTTTGAAGTCATACACTGGAAAAAAAATCAACATCATATATTTATTTCCAATTTCATTTTACAAGTCGTATTTCCAAAATATATAATTACATATAGTGGTGAACAAGCATAGGATTTCAATTTTACAAATGAAAATAATATAAGTTATAAATAGATTTACGACTTCTATTCTATTTTTGAAGTCATATTATCTATCACGACTTATTCCTTTTAAGTAAATTATTTAAAACCCACCTCCAACCCGTAATTAACCAAAAATACCCCAGTTCTGTAACCAATATGTCTTTGCTTGTTTTGAATGTTGAAAACGAATGATTTATCTTTAGATAAAGTTTCATTATGCTAGTTTGACAATTTAATCTTAACGAATAAGGAAATATTCTAATATTATTACGTCCTTATCCATTAAAAGATTTAATATTTAGGGTGTAAAATATAAGAAATTCATATAAAACTACTTCGATAGTCGTTATATTTTAAAATAAGTTAATTTTTGGTTGTGAATTAGAAAATATTTTTTGTGCATGCCAAAAAAAATTCAAGAGAACCATGTTATTATACCCAAGACATGATACTACAACTTGAAGTGGAGGCTTGTTTTGTAATGTCAAAAAGGAGGAGGGATGCATGGGCATGTGATTCTCATTGTCAATTGCAGAATACATTGCATCAGGAAAATTACACAGATAGAAGTATCACTATCAGTGTACGGAGGTTTGACCTCAAGGTGTCTGCAAAATAACAAAGAAACTCTTCAAAGAAAATATGTCAAAATTTACAATTAATAGTAGAAACTCTCATTGCCAAATAATTTTTTTACATTTGATGATAAAATATCTAGGATTAGATGGAGCTTTGTACCACGTATAAAAGAATATCCTCAACCTTAACAGTGATCAAAATGCTAAAAACTAAAAAGGTCACATGAGTCTGATCTACTTCTAGCGTATAGTTTTATTATTATTAATTATTAATGGTTGTTTTGAAAAAGGGATATGGACATACGGTATAGTGTTGTTTAAACTTTAAACGAATACGTACTGCATATCGAGCACGTTGATTAATGAAGTTCTAAGACTGCACGTTTATCAGTTTATAAATATTTAATAACTGGTCAATGAAGTTCATTTTTCGGTTTGTTCAAATTTAAAATTAGTAACTCGTGGAGCCATAGCATGTTTTTGTTGCCTAAACAAAGTAGGTGCCTAGTCGATTCAAAGATGAGTTTGACCATCACGCTGAAAAATTAATTGTTTGGGAAAATGTACGTTGACCCACGGTTAATTTTCTCTTAAACTAAACCTTCGTTTGACCAGAAGTACTGCTTTATATATATATATATATATATATATATATATATATATATATATATATATAATTAATTAATGCATCTTAATTATGAGAGATAAAAATTGTAGGATTACATTAAGTTTATGTCAAATATTCCGTGGGAGCAGTTCGATCAACTTACGAATTTAATCAACCTAATCTGATATAATTAAATCTAAATGATTTGGGTTTGATGTCAAGTTAACAAGTTCCGATATATTCATATGATATTAAATTATTAATAATAAATAATAATTATTCTAATTTTAATACTATTTTGTGTGAGTAGTAGTAGCCCTACATAATAGCAGATGTGAAACAAAATTGTGGTAACATCCTTAGCTGTTTCTTTAATGTTTACACCCAAGGAACATGTACAATATAAGTGACACAGCTTAATACGGACAAAAATGTTAAGCATAGCGGTATAATTAATCTTTCTCTAGCAACAATTGACAATTGATGTTTAATTATTTATTCATATTCATTCGATACCACAGCCAAGCAATAGCGCTAATTAGTACGTAATTATATATAAAACATTAAGAAGTACTTAGCAAGAATATATTAGGGGTCATTTGCTTAAACTTATTTTTGTAAAAAAAAAAAGTTTTTTATTATAAAAAATGTTTTTATTATAAAATGAATAGTTTTCTATTTTTTTTTCTGTGTTTGTCTTATTTTAACAAAAAAAAATTATATTTTTTTGTTAAGAACAAATCTTATATGTTCTTTAAAAAAAAAATTTCAATATTTTTTTAAGTTTAAACAAGAAGGCGCCTTCTTGTTTCATCCCTCTTCAAAAAGATATTAAAAAAAAAAAAATAAGTATCCTTCTTGGTACACCCTAGTAACATGAACATGAAAATAAAATGTTGCAAAGGAAAAAAAAAGTAAAAAAAATTATGAAAATTATTTTTAAGAACATAATCACTCACCTTCCACTTTAAATATACAATTTAATTTAATATCTTTAAAGAATATTCTTTAACTAATTTTAAAATATATTTTCAATCAAAGTATATAATAAAATATTTTTAACTAACCAAATCACCCTTCACTCACTTGACAGTTTTTTTTTTTTTACATTAGGAGACTTATATTATTTCATTTTCGAGAATAGAAGAAATATAAATAAAAATGAAATCAAAATATTGTGGACTCACATACAATCTAGACAACCCTAGTTAAAGAGTGGACAACCTCATTTATTTATCTACGAACGAAACTCACACGCAAGTCATGATAACATGTCAAGCACTTCCTTACATTTTAGTAAAATAAAATTAAGTTCAGTTCCAGTGCTCTTGATAGATCCCAACCCATCAACAATTCAGTTCAAATATAATGTTGCAAGTGGTAAACTGTTCGCCCAGATAAGAACTTCCAAATGGAGGAACGCCCTGATACCTTTTAGTCATTGTTTCATCAAGAGGAACAACAAATTTTAAAAGAATTACAATTTTTTCTTTTTTCTTTGTCTTTTCATTTTTCTATACAACTAAACAAGGTATAACTAAATTATTAATTTATTTAAATAATTTTGTGATAAATTATTAGAAGAAAATGATTTTTAATTAGCATATTTGAAGTTTGAATTTTGGGTATCCAATCACGTTAAATATTTTAAAGAATTTTATCGTCTATAATGACATTATCCGATTAGAATAAGATTGTTTTAAGTGGAGAATAAATGTGGGATAGATCAAATAATATTATAAACAGAGATAATTATGTTCTAATTAAATAAGACTACTATGTGCGATAAAGTTTTCATTCCAAATATTTAATGTAATTACTTGAAAACTTGATCCACCTTTTGTTAGGTAAGAATAATCTCATATATTTGATGATAATTTAATTAAGAATTTGTTAATATATATTAAAATGAATATTTACTAAAGTTTACTTTCAAGTGTATTTTAACAAATTTAAAATAACAATTTATCATTATGTTTTAAAAAATTGAATAAGCATAAACAAATTAACATTTTTTTATAAAAAAAAACCAACAAATCAAACAACACGTTTACAATAAACACTTATCATGAAAATTAAATAAAGTGCAACTAAATCACTATTTTTATTTTGACTTTTGAATATATTGATTCCAATAAAGTGAGGAAGGGAGAAAACTAATCCTTCTTGCACGCTTTGCTGTCATCCTCATCCTTTCCTTCTCAAAATGTTCCTTCCACCATAAACAGAGTCACGTACATAAGAAGGGAGACAAATGTCCACTCATTAAATTTGTTATAAAAATACCAAAATACCCTTCTGAAGTATGACTCTTCCCAAGAGGGAAGTGGGTAAGTTCTATCAAGAACCAAAAACCTTCTCTATCACATCTTCCTCTGTAGGATTCTGAAGAGCAATAATAATTTCTATTATAAAATTCAGGCACTTAAACAATCTCGTTGTGTTTGGCTATTCTTCTACTAGTTGTGATGGTTGGATCTTTCATTACTACTAGTAAACTTGTGGCACATAAAATAAAAGTGTTCATCTTTCATTAATTTTCTGGATCCATCAATGTCTTCCGCTCATCCAAGGCTCCAAGGATCACCTTGCCATCTTAGTACTTAGCACTCCGCACCTTCCCTATGTGCTTCCATTTTTATCTATCGAACTAGCATAAAATTTGTGCAATACACTATTTTTTTAGTAAAAAAGTGAGAGAGAAAAAAATAATTGAATAAATAATTTATTAAAAACAAAAATAAATGCATTTAAAAATAAAAAGGTACAAACTGTCTTGCGTTACACGTTATAACAGTTGGACAGTTTTATATATATAATAACAAATTTGGAATCCTGACAGCATTTATAATGAGATATTTATAAAATAAATGGAGACCGGGGAAATAAAGAGCTATGCTATTGACAGACACTTTGGTAGTGATTTCGAATCAATTGTCCTATACTTTTTTCTCATTTTGTTTGAGGCGGCCCGTAATTTGAGATAATTATTTATATAAGATACTATTCCTCATCAGTTTATTAACTCCATATTAAATATAGAACAAAAAAATTGTGAGTTAAATAATTTAATAGAAAATTTCATTATAGATAATTGAGTTACTTAAAGATTGAGTTATTTATACAAAGATGATGAAAAATGCTCTCAGTAAAAGCATATCTAATGAGATGTTTATATGAATTGTTTAATTTTAGAAAAAGTTGTTTAATTTTTTTTAGCCGGAGCAAATGACATGAAGTTGGTTATATATGCAGCATTATTTAACTAAATTTAAGTAAAATTGAACATATTTTTATAATATTATAAGACCTATAAAATTAATTTAAACACATATTTTAACAATTTTAGTATTAGAATAAATTGTTGTGTAAAATACTTAAATTTATAAAAAAAAAACTATAAGATTCATCAAATTAAATTAAGATAAATAATTTATTTAACCAATTATGTATTGTAATGTTATAAGTGAAAATAACATTTTTTTAGAATTAATATAATAGCTTTTCTCCAAAAATAATATTTTCTTTGCTGGTGATTGATGCCTCCTCGAATGCGAATCTCGTATGTTCTGGTGTGGGTAAACCTAGTGTTTCCCACGTGCATTTGCGAGGTCGAACCCCTAACTAATTTTAAGTTCGTAATTCCCAGACTAATATGAGACTATAGTTGTGAATGTGACAACGTGTGATACACAATTTTCATTAATTTATTATAAATAATAAATAAAGATAACATTGTTTCAGTTGATCCCCGTAATTCTCATTAATGAAGAGTCAACAACTCATACATTCCATTTTAGGAAGATCCTCCTCAAACAGTTTTCGAAAATGAGCAAATTGATCGTTAATTTTTCTTCATCTAATGTCTGTGAAACGGTACCTAATAAATTAATTCTTGATCTGGATAATATTAAATCCAATCTTTTTAAATAATATTTTAGTTAAAATCTGTGAATGAAATAAATATGATTAAAAAATTAATTTATAGTTATCATTCAGATTTTTCAATAAAAATTAATTATTAATAAAATTCATGAATATTCTGTAATAATAATAAATAATTGAAGTTTAATAGTAAAAAGAGTTGGGTATTTGCATTGGTTACACTGACATCACCATTGCTTCTTCATTTTATATTATCAAAAAGTTTGATATTCAAATTACTTAAGGTCCATTTGGATATAGTCCAAAAGATCTTTTAACATCTTATCTATTAGAAAAAGATTTTTTTTTTATTTTTTAGGAATGTTTGGTTATTTTTCTTTTTTTTTTTACTTTTATAAAAGTAAAAGATGTTCCCAGACCTTTTTTAAAAAGTTACAAATTGCAACTTATGAAAATTGTTGCTTTTCGGGAAGCTGTTCAGTAAGCTAAGCTTGGACAATAATGTCCTTACAAATTTTGAAAATGATAGAGTTACCCTTCTCATTCTGAACCGTTGAACCATTTCTCTCACACTCTTCTCTCTCATTTTCTCCTCTGAAGGTTCAGCGCTTCTTCCTCGAGGTTCTGCGCTTCTTCATTGAGGTTTTCCACTTGTTGTCGAGGATTCTGCATTTCCTTGCTCGAAGGTTCTGCGCTTCCTCACTCCGGTCAGCATCTTCCTCGCTCGAAGGTATGTGTCTTCCACTCCTCTGTTCCTCAATTCTCTCTTCTGTTTTTTTTTTTATTTCTCTTCAAATCATTCTTCTTCATCTCTTCTTCTTTGTTTGCTAACATCAAAGGTTAACAATTTCTTCACAATTTATTTCTCTTCTTGTTTGAATTTTGAATTATTATGGATTAGGGTTATGCTTTTGTTTGTCCCATGAACTATTATGAATTTTGATCACTTGAACATATTCTTGTGGAGATTGAGAGGTGTTCCCTAAATATTCTTGAATGTTTATCATTGTTTCTATTTCTTAAGCTTGTGAAATGCCTCTCAATCAAGTTCCTGTAAAAAGAAAGAAAGCAGAATGGTGTGATAAAAAGATTGAGATTCTGTTGAGAGTATGCATAGAAGAGGTGAATGCTGGAAATAAACCTCATAGCTACTTCACTAAGCTTGGCTGGGCAAATATTGCAGAAAAGTTCAATAAGGCAACAAATTTGACATATGAATATAAGCAATTCAGAAATAGGTGGGATTCTTTAAAAAAGGAATGACAGTTGTGGGCTAAGCTTATTGGGAAGGACATTGATCTTGGCTGGGATGGACAAAAGAAAACCATTGCTGCTAGTGATGAATGGTGGGAAGCCAAAATTCAGGTGTGTACTATTAAACTAATATTCTTGTTGCTTATGCTTGGCTTTCACTTATTGATTAGAAATGTTTGCAGCCCATCTTTAGTGTAAACAGTCATGTTAAACTTAAATTGTATGTCACCATGGGTTAGCTTA
>PYAF01005611.1:697036-752004 GCA_007407185.1 Glycine tomentella
GGTGACAAAAGAATTGGGGTTGCTTCCAAACTTTCCTCACAATTAGATCGTGTTATTCAAACATTTGAATCTAGTGCATCTGCTCAAGACCCAACTAGCATTACTGCATGTGTAGCAAAGTTGAAAGATCTACCAGGACTTGAGCGTGGAAGTGAACTATTTTACAAAGCCACTAGACTTATGAAAAAAAGGGCAAACAAGATTACCTTTGTTGCTTTAGAAGATCCTGAACTGCAACTTGGATGGATAAAGTTTGACAACTGAGCACAAGTTCCTTAGTTTCTTGTTTATCTGATATCATTGACACTTATTAGTTTTTCTTGGTTATGAACCTTGGTTATGTCATGAATCTTTATTTTTAATTTTGGTTATGCTATGAACATTGGTTATGGTTTGGCTCTTGATTTTTATTTTCAGTTGTGTTATGGCCTTTTTTTTCCTTCTACAGGATGTCTTCATCATTATCATCAAATGACTCTTCATCTGATGATGACGATCACATTACAAAGAACAAAGTGCTGATGCTTTCTGTAGCTAATGTTACCAATTACTTCATGAATTATGTTGTGAAAAATCCATGTAGAGATTCAAGCATGACAGGCCATCGCTGGATATCTGAAATTCTAAATGGTCATCCAATACGTTGTTATCAAATGTTTAGAATGAAGAAACTTGTCTTTCTTGAATTATGTGATATCCTGGAAACCAAGTACAACTTAAAGAAAACTCGAAATGTCGGAATTTATAAGCAAGTTGGCTTGTTTTTGTACATGTTGAGTCAACCAAGTTCTGTTCGTAATTGTGAGGAAAGATTACAACATTCAGGTGAAACAATATCTAGACATTTCCATAGTGTCTTAGAAGCTGTGTGTTTGTTTGCAAAGGACATAATTAAGCCTGTTGATCCATCATTTAGAGATACCCCTGATGAGATTATGAAAGATGCCAGATATCGCCCTTATTTTAGGGATTGTATTGGTGCAATAGATGGTATTCATATACGAGTTTGTGTTCCCTCTCATCTACAAGGAGTCTATATTGGTTGAAAAGGCTACACTACCACTAATGTCATGGCTGTTTGTGACTTTAGCATGTGTTTCACATTTGTTTGGGCAGGTTGGGAAGGTTCTGCACATGATACTAAGATATTTATGGAAGCTTTACGTAAGCCTGCATTGCATTTTCCACATCCTCCTCAAGGTACTTAACATTTATATATTATATTATATATATATATATATATCATTATAATTTTGTGTTCTAACATGCACTATTGTTTTATTCTTTAGGTAAATATTATCTTGTTGATTCTGGCTACCCTACTACTTTATGGGTTTTCTAGGGCCTTACAAAAAAACTAGGTACAATCTCTGCCTAGAATCAGGGGGAGTTGAAGTTTTTAATTATTATCATTTTAGTCTTCGAAGTACAATTGAACGTGCATTTGGTTTGTGTAAAGCGAGATGGAAGATATTGAGTAATATGCCCCCTTTTGCTTTGAAGACACAAAACCAGATCATTGTTGCTTGCATGGCTTTACATAACTTCATTCAAAGAAATGGCAAGAGTGATGGAGAATTTGATTCACTACATGAAGATAACAAATATACAGATAGTGATGAGGAAAATGAAGTTGGCCCAAGTACTACAACATGGGAAGGATCCGATGCTCAAAGTAATTTACAAATGGAACGATTTAGAGAATCTCTAAAAAATATGTATCCAACATATATTTAATTTCTTTGTTTTTTAAGAATACAAAAGTTTGTATGTTTATGATATAAATACATTTGAACAATTTTATATTAGATGACATTATTGATGATATTATTACAAGGTTAATGACATTTTATATTTTGTTATAAATTATAATTACATAGATAATAATTAAATTATAAATTAGAATGTAAGTGATTGTATTACTAAACAATAATATATTAATTACATTTAAAATATGAAAATTAATTATGTTAAGATGTATAATTATATTTTTATGAGATTAATTTGTTTTAAAAAAAATAATTATTTTTTATCAAAATTTCTAGAAATAATGTCAAAACATATGATACCTTTTTTGGTAATTTTAATTATGTAAAAGATCTTTTACAATTCCATCCAAACATCATATTATTTTAAATAAGTATTTAAGAATTTAATATCCAAACATCAAACTAGCTTATGTAAAAGTAATTTTTCAGATAAGAGTTTATTGAATAAGTTCTTTTTCTATAAGATCTTCTACACTAGTGCATTCAAACAGACCCATAATGTGTTCTGTAAAAAAATACTTAATGTGTTCCTATCATTACTGTAAAAACAAAACGAGTTTTGTTATTATTTTACGCTAGATATAGCATCCAAATCCATGTTCACAGGAAAAAAAATACATATTTTGGCTTATCAGCTAGTTCCAACCCACACACGGATGCTTGCTATTTATATTGAAGGAGAAATGAAAACGGTAAAACCAAAGCTTTTACGATGAAAATAAAATTATGATCGATATCAATGTGTACAGTACAGCTGGTTGATATTTAATAGGATTTGAACAAATTATATATTCCTCTTTTTTGAGGAGAATTATATGTTAGTGAAAGATTATTATTACATTATTAATTAAGAAATGCTTTATATTTAATTGTTAAAATGATTATTATAAAACAATTATCTTACTATATTTTGATTAAATTATAGTATAGTTTTTTTATTTATTTATAATGAGTATATTTTAGGTTAAATTAGTCTGCAGGTTCTTATACTATTATACAAAATTTAAATAGGTTTATGTACTTTATTTTTTAAAATTAGATCCCTATATTGATTTTATATTTGTAATCAAGTCTCTATTAATTTATCGTGAAATATTTATATCATATATATATATATATATATATATATATATACATAGATGTAAATCCTAAACCAAATTTAATAGGTGTAGATCCTAAATCATGAACCACTATATAGGTGATTAAGGAGTACGAACAAATTAAAGGTTAATTACATAAAAGGGTTGAGATTACGATTTGAGAGATACATATTCCACATTTTAGGATTGAGTTAAGTTTTGAGAGATAACTGACTAGTTGAGAATGAAAAGTAAAAAATAGGGGATGTGAGGTGCATTAGATAAAAAAAATTAAATTATTCCAAAACAACAATGTCATTTGGACTAACTTGGAATAATACTTGACATCTATGTGTATATATGATAAAAAATTCTGTCAAGTCTACCTGATTCCTCCCAACAAATTAATATAAACATTTAACATCTAGTTAAAAATTAATATAAGGACTCAATTAAAAATAAAATATAGAACCTAATTAAATTTTTTTATGAAGATATAAAAACCTAGAGACTAATTTAACCAATATTTTAATTGGGTTTTTAAGACCAAAATAAAAGGAAAAGATAATGGTGGAAAAGGAAAATAAAGAATATGGAACATTAGCGGCGATAGTGACGGCCAAAGAAGACAAGTGCTGGTTTGTGATCAGTGAGTCTGCACCATGAAATGCATGCATGCATTTGCTAACTGAACTAAACTAACAAATATCCCATTTACGTTAATATCATATTATTATAATAGTCATCATGAACATACCTTGATAGCTATTTTTCTCGCTTTCACTTGTCTTTTTTTTACCTTTTTTCATCCTTGGCTTATCCGTTTTGTTTTCATTCTCTCGCAATCCAAGTTGTCCAAGTTAGCTATTTACGCTTCATGATTACATGCTAGCTGTACTTGGTATTGGTAATGCTAACAATTTTTAATTCTTCAACTGGAACTTACGTAGGGTTTTTCTTTTTTTTAAATTGCGTGGTTTTATTTACTGTTGTTTTTGTTTTTTACAAGATTATAATTAATTAAGATAATATTCATTAGTGCTATTTTAAAATTACAGATAAATAGAAATATTTTTATTGCAAAGGGATGGATAAAAAAGAAATAGAATAAATAAAAAAATATTTTTGGAAATATATATATTTCAAAATATACTAAAAATCGTTAATAATATAATTACATTTTTTTATTGTTATTCAAATTTAATAAAATTTGACACAAATAATAAAGGTAATCAACGCTACAATTTAATGGTTAAATCAATCGAATCCACATTTTGTATAAACTTGTTGATTTATGTCGACATAATTTGATTCTTACCCATAATAATAATCATACTAAGAATATTCTCCAATTGAGAGTGTCACACTACACAAAATTGACGAAAATTTACGATTTAGCATAAGCATAAGCTGTCGTTAAATCGCGAAAGCTGATGCAATCACATATAGCATCTACTTTGCATTGGTTTCTCGATATCGTGTTGACCTAAAATTTGATGCTATTTGTGAATTTATTTTTAAAATTTGTGATTGATATTATGTGTAGAATTCACATATATAACACACTCTAAACCAACTTGACTTAATAAGAATTTATTTAGCTCATGGTTTGATTTGTGATCACTTTTTTATTCAAGCTCACCAACAATTTTGTTAAACTGGAAAGCTTAATTCAATTCAAAAGCTTGATTATCTAACATATATTTATTTCACGTAGAAAATAAACTTAATTAAAAGAATAAAAGTTAATAAAAATATTGGGGAAAAATAATAAAAGTGTGTTTCATAATGTTAAGGATTATTTTAGAGAGAAAAAAAACATAAATTTATGACAAACTTAGTAATACTAAATAAATTAATTATTTTTCTTAATTCTTATAAATTAGTTAATTAAGTTTTTAAGAAAGAGAGTTGGAGTTAAGTTCGACTCCAACCAATTTAAAACTATCATATCAAACTTGAATGGTTCCTTGTTAACTTCAAACCGTGGCTAGAAAAGTGTCAAAATTTGCGCATTTCGTGGCTAACAAAGGTAAAAATCAAGACAGACAAAGAGCCTTTTCTTTCTTTCTTTCTTTCTTTTATTTGATAAATGGCAAACAAACAACTCTGAACTTGTTGTGGAAAGGTACGTACGTTATATTGTTTTGAAATTGAAACAAGAATGCAATAACAAATAGCTTGTCATATGATTTATTTAGAAGCAAGAAAACCAAAAATGTCCCACCCTAAGCACCAACACAAACTCTAAACCTAAACCTAAACTCTCTCTCTCAGTAATCAATTTAACAACAAGCATTATTAGCATTATTTTTTTCAACATCATCAACATCCAACATCATCGTCGTCGCGAGACACTCGCATCTGCATGTGACTTGTCGATCCGCATTACACGCGGCAGCACACCGTCCAACAAAGACCCTTTCAATCTTCAATCTCTAATTCTCTATTCTCAAAGTCCAAAAAACATTCAATTTTTTTTGGACTAAATTTTTTCTTGGTCACCAAATTCTCACCTTTCTCTTTCTCACTTCCACTTTTATTAGTTTATTACAATTTTTTAATTTTAAAATTGATGATCTAACTCAGCATTTATTTCTCTCTATGCAATCTATCAGGAAGTCCTTCAAATCTTATGGTTCTTACAACAAACATTCTAGGTTTTCCGGCGACGGAAACCCCGATTCCGACCACGAGCAGCAACTCCCCATCCTTCACGACCAAGAAACCCACTATCACACGGCCATGCCCGCCGGCGAATACGTCGTCAAAATCAACGAGAACGGAAGCGAGGCCCCTAAGGGCAACAGGATTTGGCGCGAGTCCAGCTATGACTTCTGGAACAACGACGGCGCCGCCACCACCGCCGCCGGCGGAGGCGTTGAGAGCTTCGATTTCCGCCAGTCGGAGGACCCACCGTCGCAGCTGATCGGGCGCTTCCTCCACAAGCAACGAGCCTCCGGCGAGATGCAGCTCGACATGGATTTGGAGATGGAGGAGCTGCAGCGCGAAGACGACGACGGAAAGTTAACGCCGTTGGAGGAATCTCCGGTGACTCACCGCGTCTCGAGAGAGCTTAAGGTTTCCTTCGAGGAACCTACCTACAATGTGAATTTCCTGGAAGCGCAAAACGACGCCGCCAGAAGAAGGCACAGCAAGGACTCGCCGTCGATCGCGGAGTTCCAACGCCCTCCGCAACCGCCCCAACACGACCGTCGCCGGTCTCCCTCGCCGTCGCCAGCCGGCGACGACGAGGTTGTTCGGTGCACCTCGAACGCTTCCTTCGAGAGAAACCTTTCCATGCAGAGAAAATCGGCCTTGTTGAAGGCCAAGACGAGGTCTAGGTTAATGGACCCGCCCGAAGAGCCCGACAGAAAATCGAGTCGGGTTCTCAAATCGGGTCAGCTTCTATCCGGGTTTTTAGGGAAGAAGAATGATGAAGAGGATGAAGATCCTTTTTTGGAAGAGGATCTTCCTGATGAGTTTAAGGAGACTCATTTCAGCTTGTGGATTCTTCTCGAGTGGTTGAGTTTGATTTTGATCATTGGGTTGTTGATAACCACCCTCTGTGTTCCCTTTCTGAGGGACAAGGATCTGTGGCAACTTAAGTTGTGGAAATGGGAGGTTATGGTTTTGGTTTTGATCTGTGGCAGGTTGGTGTCTGATTGGGTTATCAGGATTGCTGTGTTCTTCATCGAGAGGAACTTCCTTTTGAGGAAGAGGGTCTTGTATTTTGTATATGGTGTGAAGAAGGCTGTTCAGAATTGTGTTTGGTTGGGGCTTGTGTTGATTGCTTGGCATTTGTTGTTTGACAAGAGGGTGCAGAGGGAGACCCGCAGCAATTTCCTCGAGTATGTGACTAAGGTGTTGGTGTGTTTCCTTGTGGGGACTTTGGTGTGGTTGTTGAAGACCCTTATGGTTAAGGTGTTGGCTTCCTGTTTTCATGTGAGTACCTACTTTGACAGGATTCAGGAATCGCTGTTTAACCAGTTTGTGATTGAGACACTTTCAGGGCTGCCTTTGTTGGAGATTCAGAAGGCTGAGGAGGAGGAGGAGAGGCTTGCCGATGAGGTTCAGAAGCTTCAGAATGCTGGGGTTACCATACCCCCTGATCTTAGGGCATCTGCATTTTCTAATATTAAGAGTGGGAGGTTGAGGAGTGGAATGCTGCCAAAAAGCCCCAGATTTAAGAGTGGCAAGTTTTCGCGGCCACTTTCCAAGAAGTCTGATGAGCCGAATGTGATCACTATTGATAATCTGCATAAGCTGAATCCTAATAATATCTCTGCCTGGAATATGAAAAGGTTGATGAACATGGTCCGGCACGGGGCTCTTTCTACCCTGGATGAACAGATTCTTGATAACTCGATTGATGACGAGAATGCCACGCAAATTAGAAGTGAAAACGAGGCGAAGGCTGCAGCTAAGAAAATATTTCATAATGTTGCTAGACGCGGGTGCAGGTTATCCCTTGATCTGTTGTTGGATACGAATTTTGTTAATTGAGGATAACAGCTTATTTCCTTTTTCTATGTTATCTTATTGCTTTCTATTTTGCAGGTATATATACCCGGATGACTTGATGCGGTTCATGCGAGAAGATGAAGCTGCAAAAACCATGAATCTCTTTGAAGGAGCGTCTGAAGCTGGGAGAATCAGCAAATCAGCTTTGAAGAACTGGGTGGTGAGAATTAACTAACATAAAATATGGAGCTTAATTTGAAGAACTGGAAAGATATATTGACTGTAGTGTCTGAAATGTGTCCTTTTTCTATTCATTGTCTGATTTATTTATTTACTTGATGTTTTTGTTTCATTTTCAATATGGTTCTATGACATTATTTCCTTTTGACAAACCTTGGCCTATAATAGTGTATTTAACAAAGCTCAGCTGGAAGGGGTCGTAGAAGCCAATTCAGTTCTTAGAACCTGTCTATGTCAGTTGTGCAAATGGTACAGTAATGCACACAAGATTGATTGCATATAATTTAACTTGCCATTGTCGTTTTTCTACTACTACTGCTCATTTTTTAATTTTTAATGCATGCATGTACTCACATGCTTTGAAAGATCTTTTGTTATTAATACACATTTTGCATAGAGGTCAGAGTCAATATTTTTATCCTTGACTGTTTTCAATTGATGTTTACATGCAACTGTTTATGCTTGCTTTTATAGGATGTACAGACCGGTTTTAATTGATCTTTACATGCAACTGTTTATGTTTGCTTATGTAGTATTCACAGCAGTATCTTGCATTTAACTTCCCAGGTCAATGCCTTCAGGGAAAGGAGAGCACTTGCTTTGACATTGAATGACACCAAAACGGCAGTGAACAAACTTCATCGAATGCTCAATTTTATAGTTGGAATAGTTATATTGGTTATTTGGCTCTTGATATTGGAACTTGCCACCACCAAATTTCTTCTCTTTGTGAGCTCACAGGTTGTCGTGGTTGCATTTGTATTTGGAAACACCTGCAAGACCATATTTGAAGCAATTATTTTCTTATTTGTCATGCACCCATTTGATGTGGGAGATAGATGTGAAATTGATGGGATTCAGGTAATGTTCATCCATCCACGAGTTTTTAGCAGATTCTGTTTTCATGTAGACATGGCCTAATTCCCCCCATCTGTTTGCTAACCAATTTCAGATGGTGGTAGAAGAAATGAACATATTGACGACCGTATTTCTGAGATATGATAATCAAAAGGTCATCATCCCTAACAATGTCCTTGCTACCAAGGCCATATATAACTATTACCGGAGTCCTGACATGGGAGATGCTATCGAATTCTGTTTACATATATCTACCCCAGTTGAAAAGATTTCACTCATTAAACACAGAATACAAAGGTATGTGCTGAGTAGTGTCTGTCTCAATTGCCTTGTAATTTTTTGTTCTATATCTCTGTTTGACTGATACTAATAATGACATTACCTCAATGCAGTTACATTGATAACAAGAAGGAGCACTGGTATCCTTCACCTTTTATTGTATACAGGGATTTTGACCAATTAAACATGGTGAGAATGGCTATCTGGCCAACTCAGAGAATGAACTTCCAAGACATGGGAGAAAGGTTTGTGAGGAGATCCCTTTTGCTTGAAGAGATGATCAAGATTTTCAGGGAGCTTGACATTAATTACCGTCTATTGCCCCTGGACATTAACGTGAGAGCCACTCCTACCACCTCTGATCGTCTTCCACCTAGTTGGGCATCAGTTCCAACAAGTTGAGTAGAAGGAAATTCATAGCCTCTCATCTTGTGTGGAAAACCCGCGGCATTAACAGCTAGGAAGTGCTATTTTTTAGCAGGATAGCATACTGTAAAAAGAGGGTTTTTTCTTTATAAATTAGTTTCATACGTACCTAGGTTAGTTTGTGGTAGCTATGATGCCATGCCTAGGTTTCTTATTTGATAGTTTTGTTCAAATGATTAGTCTTAATCGCTACCTCGTTTATACTATACCATATTCAGTCTAAAGTTTCTATATTTCTACCTTTTGTCCCAACATAAGGGAGCTCATTAACTTCTATCGCTTCTTATGATTTTTGAATTTAAATCGCTTCTAAAGTTCTAATTGATATTTATATTTTTAAGGAGTGCCAACAGATTTTTTTGAAGGAGTTTAAAAATTAAGTGACCAACCGGGATATTTGTTTGCACTCGTATGTGCGGTAAAAAAATATCAATACAGTATAAACGAAATATTATGCAGGTCAAACAGATATGAAGCACGGAATCCACGGATATGTTATAAATTACTAACCAATAAGTACAATCGTGAAGATCCTTGACTTGACAGCTCACGTCATAATCATTGACTTTAATAGCATTGTTTAATATAAAAGTTTTATATTATTTATTAGTAATAAAAAAATATTATATTTTGAAGAGTGATATATTTTAAATGGAAATCTTAAATTATTTTTTTTTATGAATTTTACTATTGTACAAATCTTCATGATTTTTCTACAAGAATTCATTTTTTATACTAGAGATCTGTTTAACTCTTTTATGGAAAATCTATTCAACTTTTTTATTAGAAGATATATTAAAAAACAAATTTTGAACTCATGATTTTTTCAATATCCAATATTAAAAATGCTCTAATATTGTTATATCAACATCGAAGCACTTTTTTGTTACAAGAGCATCCATTAGTTAGTTACCATTTCAACATCTTTCTCGTAATGCAGGCAACGAGAGAGAAATGACTGCTATAGTGAAACTTATCTCTCACACCACTAGAAACTTCCCCGAAGTCTTTTACCACGGCAAGGCCTTCACTATTCTACCATCCGTCGCGCGAATTCTTCCCTTCTTTGGCGAACCTCTCTTTCGGTCTCTTATAATGACCCTAAGTCCTGACGCGGTTGGCGCAGGGTTCCGCGCGGTTAGCGCCAGGGTTTCACAAGAGAAAACCAAGTCTGGGGTGTGGCGCGAGTAGCGCCGGGTTTGGCGCGATCAGCGCCATTGGTGGAGGTTGGCGCCAGTAGCGCCATGTTGACGCGGGTAGCGCCACAAGTGGCCTAGAAAACCTGTTTTCTCTGGATTCTGGCGCGGGTAGCGCCATAGGTGGCGCGAGTGGCGCCGGAAGTGCTCTGGAAAACCTATTCTCTCTGGTTTCCAGCGTGGTCAGCGCCAGATGTGGCACGGGTAGCGCCACAGGTGCAGGGAGCTTGGCGCGGTTAGCGCCAGAGGTGGCGCGATCAGCGCCGGACCTCTGACGGGCCAAGTATAAAAGGCCAAGGTCGCGTTTTCTGAGGGAAAATTTCCCTTTCTTCTTCCTCCAGCGCCCCACCTCCATTGTTGAAGCTCCAAGCTTCATTTCTTCACCATAGTTCACCAAAACACCTTCCCTTAAACACCAATCTTGTGGGAAACCTCTAGTGAACTTGAATCCTTCATCAATCTTCCTTAGAAACCCCAAATAAGAGAAATTCCTTTCTCAAGGGAAGTTCATAGAACTCGAGTTCCGCGAGGAACGACGACGATTCGAGGACACCCGAGCTTGGGAAAGTCGTCCTTGGACCTTCCTTGTCGTCATTGAGGTAAGAAACTCGAGATTCACTATTTATTTGTGAGTTGAGGTTTTGGGTGAATAGTGACCCACTTGTGATAGAGCTAGTATTAGCCTTGGGTCCTTTAGAAAAGTGTGTTTAGAACGCTTTGGTGATGAAGGATTAGCTCTCAAATGCTAGTTTGGTGAACTTTGATTTTTTCTCTATGTAATGCATGTTTAATTGGTATGCTGAGTTGCTTGGCTATGTTGTGACATGCAAGGGCCTTGGTATATGGTTTTGATGTACTCAAAAGGCTTTTGGAACGGTGTCTTGTGTGTGAAAAGAACCGTTCAAGCCATATGTGAATCTTTGAGCCTTTGGTCTGTATAGAGCTTTGAGCTCTTAATGTTGGCTTGCACCGAGTCTTGTGATGACTCAAGTGCCTTGTGGACATGAGATAGACCGCTGAGGGTCTATGAGATGACTTGTGTGTGATGAGCCTTAAGTTAGAGGACTGTTGTTTATGTTTGTGCCTGATATGGCTGTATTGATGTTTGATATGTGATTGTGTGCCTTGTATAGGGCGTGACACCGCGGGCGTCAGTGGTGTAGACCACAGAGCAAGGGAAGAACTGCAAAGCTCGATTTTGTCAGGTAAGTTATTGGTCCCTTGGGGATGTTTCCCACTTGTTGTGCTCCACCACACTCCGAGGAGGTGATGGTTGCATTCATGATGCATTCATTGATGGTTGTTGCATCCTCATAATGATATGTATGCTTGTAAGTGTATGATACCTGTTGATAGATCTTCTGGCCAGTAAGATAAGTATGAACCTCCCTAGGAGAAGAGCGCACCTCCTAGTTTGGTTTGCTCGTGGGTGATGATGATCCCAGGGTAACGATGATCCCTTAAGACCAAGAGATAGGTGTGTCCCGTCGCGGTTGAAGCCTATTCTCGGAGGTACCATATACGTGTGTCCATGCGTAAGGGGTAGCTCCAGATGGGATGGCACGGGTGTGAGTTCCGGTCTCACACTGAGGTTGGTGTTGATGATGATACATCGTACATAGAGCAAGATGACTTGCTTGTATTGTTATGAGGGTCGGGAAGCCAGTATGTTTGTGATGCCTGATGACTTGTGTCATGGAAAGTGAGACAGGGTGGAGGAGATGCTTCCAAGGATCCTGAGCTTACTGAGATGTATATCTCACCCCGTGTGGGGTTTATGTTGTTTCAGGTGACTCTTCTGACAGAGAGGAGCGGTCTCAGGGCGGGAGGCCCCAGTAGAGACATTTCTTGCATGGATGTGGGCTGCAGGATGAGAGCCGAGTGGCTCATTTTGGATTGAAGCTTGTTTTGTACCACTGTAGAGGGAAGATGTGTGTGTGCGCACACATGTATTCTTTTGTTTTGTACATACTCTGTATACCCTCGTGTGAGGAAGGATCTTTGAGATCAAGGCGATGTACGCCTATTCTTTTGTATAGACACTTCGAGTGTCAGATGATGTATATGTACATGACCAATTTATGTTATGTAATGATGTTTTCTCCTAATTATATCTGTTGAGATATTTATGATTATCTGCCTATGGTTATGTTCTTGTGATTCTGGATCAGCAGGGGCTAGTGTGGTTGTGATGTTTAAGTTTTATGAGTTCCATACATAATGTAATCAAGAAATATGGTTTCGTATATGCTTCTGCCAATTTTAATTAAAGTTTAATGTGCCATTCTGATATAATAAATGTTAATACACCAGAGGCCTACGGGGTGTTACACTTAAGGAATCTCTCCTATGGAGCAAACCAAACTAGGAGTTGCGCTCTACTTCTAAGGAGGTCCATATCTATCTACTGGCCAGAAGATCTATCCGAAAGGCAACCATACAAAAGCACAAATACATGCATACATATCATCATGAAGAAAGCTGTAACAACCAATTCAATGTATGTAAATCATATATGCACCCATCACTCCATCTCGGAGTATGGGGAACACAAGTAGTGGGAAACACTCCGAAGAACGAAGAGCTTACCTGGCACGGTAGTGTTCTGCTGTCCAATCCTTGGATTGTGGTCTCCACCACTGACACTCTTGGTGTCCCACCCTATATACAAGCATACAATCAATCAACAATAACGGCTTTTAACCGTTCAAAAGACAAGAAGAGCAGTTATCTATATCATTCTAATCCCTTATTACTCTATATCAAGTCTTGAAAGCTAGTCACCCAACTGGTGACTTACAGACCCTCAACAGGATCCATCTCTGCCTAACCAAAGTACTAGAGTCTCTCAAAGACTCTGCATAAGTCAATTCAACCAGTTCAATTGCCTTTATCCAGGCCATATATCAATAATAATCCAACTTAGCTAAAACAGTTATTTCAACACATTTTCACCATTTATCCAGCCTCATGAATATCTTCTGTAAAAGCACTTAGGCCCATACATCTCATAATACCCTTCATTTAGCCCACATTCTTCCTACTCATACATATCTCAGGGTCAAAACCAAACTTCATCAGAAGTCAGGATTCAAAGCTTAGTATTCATCAGAACAACCTCCTGAGATACTTTTCTAAAGAACTCAAGCTTAATTCCAGCCCTAACACAAATGGGTTACTATTCATCCTATTACCAATTTCACAAATCAAATGGTAAAACTTAAGTTTCTTACCTCAAAATAGTCGAGGAAGGCTAAAGGATCGCTTCTCCAAGCTTCAGTGTCCTTGAATCACCTTCTTTCTTTTTCAAAATCCAAGCCTTTTAAAGTTCCCTAGAGAAAGGGATCTCTCCGGTTGATGGTTTTCTCTAAGGATTGAAGCTGGAATCTAGCTCATGGAGGAGTTCTAAACAACTTTCCTGAAGGATAGAAAGTGTTTAAATGAAGTATGGAGGAGATATGAAGCTTCTCGGGTCATCAATGGCAGAAAAACGCAGAGGAAGAAGAAGATGAACATTTTTCCTCTTTTAAAACGCGAAAATGGCCTTTTAAAGGCCCCCAGTCCAAGTCCTGGCGCTAACGGCGCCAGATTGCAGAGAAAATTAGCCTCTATCGTACCTTCCGCGCTACCGACACCACAAATGGCGCTACCGGCGCCATCTTCCAGTGCATCTGGCACTGGTGGCGCCAGATTTCAGTGAAGAATGGCCTGCAGCTACAGTGTCACGCCATCAGCGCCACTCATACACCATCAGCGCCACATAAAGCTACAGTGCCACGCCATCAGCACCACTTCCACACTACTGGCTTGAGATTTTTTTTTTTTTTTTTGGAAAAACATGGTTATTATAACAGGAGGAAAGAATGCGTCATGTGGAGATTCCTTACTTCTCCGGCAATGACCCTTACGGTTGGATATTCAGGGCGGAAAGGTATTTTCGGGTGAATCAAATACCAATGGAGGAGAAATTGGAGATGGCTTCGATTTGCTTGGAGAAAGAAGCCCTGAGCTGGTTCCAATGGTGGGAGCCAAGGAATCCGTTAGTAGATTGGCTGAGGTTTCGAACTGTGATTCTTCAACGCTTCCATGTTTCACCATCAGGGAACCCGTACGAAGTGTTAATGAAGTTGAAGCAAGTGGGTACGGTGGCGGAATTTCGAAAGCAGTTTGAAGTTCTATCTGCTCCATTGGGTCAGGCGGATGAGGAATTGATGCAAGCTGCCTTTCTGACCGAGTTGAAGCCAGAAATTCAGGTCGAAATTCGTTTTCATTCTCCAAGGGATATTGGCCAAATGATGTTCCTTGCACAAAAGGTTGAGGAACACGAGTTGGTGTTAGGAAGGGGATATGGGAGATTGGGTCGTGGAAGACTTGGGCTTACTGCTAATCACAGCTGGAGTGGGAGGCCTGCGTTGGGCAATAAATGAGGAGGTTCAAATGGTAATAGATAGGGGCAAAATGGGCCTGTAGCTTCAATCCAACCTATTCAAGTGACCCCTACCCAAGCTGCTTCAGCAGCTAGCAACACTCCCATGAACCCTAATTCTGTGGGGTGTGCGACGGCGGAACAAGGAGGGTCTTCACAGCATGTGTTAGCAACGGCCAATGTAGCGGACAGTCGCCGTGGGAGTCACTTCCGTCGTCTGACACCGAAGGAAGTAGAAGATCATCGACGTAGGAGCTTATGTTTTCGTTGTGGGGGACCCTATGGACCGGGGCATGTTTGTCTAGCTTCCCAACTGTGCGTTTTGTCCAGCTCCCCAAGTTGTGGGGGGAGGTTCTGGGCCACAAGGTGGTGGTGCTTGTTGACACAGGCGCGTCTCACAATTTATTGGTGAGCATGTGGTAGAGGTTGTGGGATTGCCAACCTCCGGTTCGAAGCCATTTCGGGTTGAGGTGGGTGATGGTCACCGGGTTCAATGTACCGAGGTCTGCAAGGGAGTAACTCTGGTTCTACCCAATATGTTCATTACTTAAGACTTCTTTGTCTTTTGTTTGAATGGGGTAGACTTGGGGTTGAGATTCTCTTGGTTGGAAGGGTTAGGTGACATCCCAACAAACTTCCGTACACTGATGCTTCAAGTTCCTTGACATGGACAGATGGTTACCTTGAAGGGAGATCCAGAACTGTCTTATAGTCAGGTGTCTTACAATAGCATGGCTCATGCATGGAGGAAGGGAACTGAGGGGTACTATATTGAGTTGGGGTACTATGCTATGGAGTTAACGGATTCACAGAAGGAAGCTCCACTGATTTCAAAATTGTTGTCACAATATGAGGATGTGTTTAAACCCCCTTCCGCATTGCCACCTCAAAGGGATCGTGATCACAAAATCGTATTAAAACAGGGTGTTGATATCCCCAACATCCGTCCGTACCACTATCCCTATTACCAGAAGAAGGAGATTGAGAAATTTGTTAAGGAGATGCTCGTGGCAGGTATGATTAGGCCGAGCTACAACCTTTAATGAGCTTTAGATTGAGGAATGCCCCATCTACCTTCCGGTCTTTAATGAATACTGTTTTCAAGCCATACTTGAGGAAGTTTGTGTTAGTATTTTTTGATGACATCCTGGTCTATAGCAACAACATGGATCAACACTGTAAGCATTTAAGGGTGGTTTTGGATATTTTGCGACAAAATCAATTTTCTGCGAATTTTAAAAAATGCACCTTTGCACAAGGGGAGTTAGAATATCTGGGACATTTGATCTCTAAAGATGAGGTGAAAGTAGATCCTAAAAAATAGAGGCAGTACAACAGTGGCCTATCCCAAAAAATGTGAAGGGTCTTAAGGGATTTTTGGGGCTGACCGGGTATTACCGGCGTTTTGTAAAGCAGTATGGTCAGATTGACAGGACCTTGACGCAATTATTAAAAAAAGATAGTTTCTTGTGGAATGAGGAGGCTCAATTGTCCTTTGAAGCATTAAAAATGGAGATGTAGAAACTCCCAACCTTGACACTCCCTAATTTTGATGACACCTTTGTAATGGAGACAGATGCTTCAGACCTTGGTATGGGAGCAGTTCTGATGCAAGGGGGGCGTCCACTTGCTTTTCTTAGTAAAGCTTTTTCTAAAAAAGGCAAGTCCATCTTTTTCTATGAGCGAGAATTGAAGGCAATTGTCATTGCTGTTTACAAATGGCGACATTATTTATTGGGGCTCCATTTTGCGATTAAAACGAATCAATGAAGCCTCAAATACTTAATGGAGCAAAGGCTAATGGTTGAGGGGCAGCAGAAATGGGTGGCTAAGCTAATGGGTTCGATTTTGAGATCCAATACAAACCAGACGTTGAAAATGCTGCTGCAGATGCGTTATCTTGTGTCATGGATTGCCGAGCAATGACTTTAGCCACTAGCTCAGATTTGCAGCAATTATCTGAGGAAGTATTAACTGATCTGAACACTCACAAAATTCTCATTGAAGTGTTACTTGATGCTAATTCTCATCCTAATTACCAGGTGAAAAAAAGGTTCTTATGGTATAAACAAAGATTGGTTCTTCCTAGATCTTCTCCTCAGATTTATGTAATTTTACAATAATTTCATTCCTCACCTTGGGGAGGTCATTCAGGGGAGCTAAGGACCTTCAAAAGGGTGGCTGCTATTTTTTATTGGAAGGGTATGCATAAGGATATTGCAGCTTTTGTTAGAGCTTGTGGAGTGTGCCAACAACAAAAATACGATCATTTGAAGCTAGCTGGTCTTTTGCAGCCTGTGCCTATTCCTCAATAGGTGTGGGAGGATGTTTCAATTGATTTCATTGGTGGGCTGCCTAAATCTATGGGGGTAGATACTATACTAGTAGTAGTTGACAGTCTCACAAAGTACACCCATTTTATGACCCTCAAACATCCCTTTGAGGCTTCGGATGTAGCTGTTGTTTTCATGCTGGAAATCATTCGTTTGCATGGTATTCCCAAGTCCATAATATTGAATAGGGATCAGGTTTTTATGAGTAAATTCTGGGGAGAGTTGTGTAAATTAACGGGCACCAAGTTACAATTCAGTTTTGCTTACCATCCCTAAACCAATGGTCAAACAGAGGTCGTCAATCGTACCTTGGAAACCTATCTGCGATGTTTTGCTACTGGTCATCAACGGGGGTGGGCTAAATGGATCTCTTGGGCTGAATTTTGGTTCAACACTTCCTATAACAGATCCACTTAAATGACCCCATTTCGTGCTTTATATGGGTGTCATCCACCCACCATTATTTCATTTGAATCGGGCAGTACTTCAGTAGCAGCAATGGATGCATGGATGACTGCTTGTGATGTGATTTTGGTGGAACTCAAACAAAATTTTATGTTAGGCACAACACCGGATGAATTTGCAAACAAATAAGAAGAGCATGGAAGACGAATATGTAGTGGGTGATAAGGTATTTTTAAAAGTTCAACCCTATAAGTTACGGTTGACAAGGAGGGCTAATCAGATATTGGCCCACGTTTTTTGTTGGATACTGAGCAATCACACAACAATCGAGATAGGAGAAAGAGAGAAAAGGGAAGAAGAAAACAACACATAGAATTTATCCTGGTTTACCAAATGTGGGTTACGTCCAGCTATTCACTATATTCCCTCATACACTTGTACAATGCACTCAGGTTACAAGGAAATATATAGGCTTAGAAACCCTAAGCACCGTAGCTATTCATGGGCCCAAGCCCAAACTACAAATAATAAAATACAAGGCCAACAAAGTATTGGGCCTCGAAAAAAGTTCGGGGGCGCTGCCCCCTAGCCCCCTCCGGGGAGACTCCCCCAGGCCCTCGCCTGCTCACCAGGGAGTGGAACCCCTGTGTATATCAACTGACGGCACACTATGAGCCATACCCAACATTTTTATGGGCCCTTTGAGATCAAGGAAAGGATAGGGCCAGTTGCTTATAGGCTAGAGCTCCCTTCATATTCAAAGGTTCATACTGTTTTTCACGTTTCTCAATTAAAGAGGGTTGTTCACCCTTCCACTGCGGTATTGGCCTTACCCCGCTGTTTGTCGGATTCGTTAGAGCTACAGGTTCAGCCAGCTACTATTCTCAAGAGCCGTCGTTTGCTGAATAGGCAAGTCAAAATTTTAGTTCAGTGGGAAGAGTTGGCAGATTGTGACTGCACTTGGGAAAATTTGCAAGATTTTCAAGCTCAATTTCCTTCTTTTCACCTTGGGGACAAGGTGAATTTTGAAGAGGGGAGTGTTGGTGGGCCTCTCAAAGGTTATGACAAGGTTTATACATGACGAAAGACCCAAATGAAAAGAGCTGACGACAATACAGATTCAGTTAGAGGGGGGGACACGTGGAAGGCTATCAATGGAGAGGGTCAAATTGGAGAAGGAGCAAAGGAATATCGAGAGGATATTAGTCAATTAGGGGAGTGAGGAGGAGGGGGGAATTGCGTAACTGTTTAGGGTAGTGGTTTGGTGGCTGCAAATGCAGTCACTTGTCATTTTCTTTGTAATCGGACAGGCCATTAGGAAGAAGGAGTCCTTGTTATCAGGGTCTTTATTTTACTGTCATTTTCATTGTTGTCTTGAGTTGTATCCAGGGTAATGTGTATTACTCTGTTTTCCCCTTAAATAAACTTTGTTATTCAGTGAGATTACTTTGTTGACTTGTAGTTGTTTACATTAGTTCCTTATTTATATTCTGGTACCAACACTGCCCTCTTCTCAGCACACATGAGATACATATATAGCATGCACCGATGCTGTGATAACAAAATGCAAGAAAGAAAAATAATAGAAAGGAATAACAGAATTGTACATGGCAGACAAGAATATTCCTATATAGTGCCAGAACAACACTTCCCCCAATAGAATTAGTTAGTCCTCTTAGATATAATCTTCTAGATGATTAGGTGGAATGACCTTTCTTTTGGGTTTGCCCGTATTATCCTTTTGGTCCATAATCCCTTTCCTATCATCCCCTACGCCATCTAAAAACACCTCGTCCTCAAGGTGATAGTTAACTTTCAAACAGTAAACACCACTACTACAACAGAAGAAATGCAGGACAAGAAGGTTGTTAAATCCTGTATATGAGAAATAAATCTCTAGCACACAAGTCCATGTGGCACAAAACAAAATTGCAACTCTGATAGTAATTGTTGTTGTGAAAAATGTCCTCTCAAGAATTGCACTTGGTAACCCCATTTGTGGAAAAATATCTTCCACTTGAACAATAATGAGTAACTTGACCTTAGAAGCCATCTCTATTGAGTTGTGCAATAAGAATTTATCATATACAAGATTTGTAGACAATGGTGGGCTGCTTAAAGGGGTTCCTGTTGTCAACAAGTCACCTTCTATTGGAGCACCTAATGCATTAGCTCCATCCCAAAGACTGCTACTCCCGGTCATAATAGAAGCAAGATCAAAGCGAAAACCATCCACGTGCATTTCTGTTACCCAATATCTTAAGCAGTCAACTATAAATTGCCGTACAACTGGATGGTTGCAGTTGAACGTGTTGCCACATCTTGAATAATTATAGAACTCCCCCTTGGGTGCTAACATGTAATAGATACTATGGTCAACACCTCTGAAAGAAATAATGGGACCATTCTCATTCCTTTCAGCTGTATGATTGAAAACAACATCCATGATGACCTCTTATTCCTCTTTTGTGTGCCTCTTTGATTAGGAATTTAATTTCATTAATCCCATCATGGCCACAGTGTCGTATGCCAACATATGAGTATCTGATCATTGGGGAGAAGTAATTGAATACCCCCAAAAATTGACCTTGTAGTCTCCTTGCACAGAATTGTAACCAAAATATTCAAGCTCATTGAATTCATGACATGACATTAATTCTAGACAATTTACTCCAAGTTCCTTTAAGTGGTCAAGCTTCTCCACCACACCAAGATATGTACCAGGGAACTTGGTATTGCTCGACTCATGCTTTGTGAACCCATGCACATGCAATTCATATATAACAAGATCCTTTTGAGGATACTTGAGAGGCAAATCTTCATTCAGTAAAACATGCTAGACACCTTCAATCCTCTTATACAACTTCATTTTTGGAAATGTAGAATCCTGAAATGCAGGATAATGTTGATGCATTTCATGTGGATTTGTTTGGTCATGTGCCAAATTTTTGCTCCTTATAACACTAGAACAAAACCTCTTAAAGGTGCGCACAGATGTCGCATCTTCTACCCAGCCTGTAACATCAAATAGTTGACATGCATCAACTACCCAACCATCGAATAAGATGAAGTAGACATCCAATTGCTTGAGGGACCATAGGGCACAAACATAAGAGTGGGGAGTTTCATCATTGCACAACAATTGAATGTCAATGTGGTTTTGTCGAAATGGTTCCATCCTGATATAGTGCGCTTTGAGTTTTTGGGTGGAAGGGCAAAAATGAGTTAATTTCGAAGATGATGATGATTCTAAAATTGGTTGTGAGGCACTAGGGATGGCAATAGGAAAAAATTCATTTCCAAATATGTGTGAGGCACGCAATATAGATCAGAATCAGGGTCGGTGCTCCCAAAATCAACCGCATAGTATAGAGCTGGATATACATAAGAGGAATGTGGGTTTGCAGAAGAAAACAATTTCACCTTCAGAGCAGTTGTCGATGTCAGCTTCTTCTCTGTTGGTTGTTGCGTCATTGTTGTGGAAGCCATTGGTGACCATCGATATGTGTCTATTTGTGGCTGCAGATTTGGTACGAGATCTGGTTGGTGTCGGAAATCTAAAGCGCCTGAAGTAGGAGAATGTTGACTGGTTTTGAGATAGGCCATTTTCTGAAGAAGTTCATCAATTTTGGTTGTCATGATGTTTTTAGTGGCGATAATGGTGAATTGATTGGAGATGAGTTTTGATATGGTCTCTTCGATGTGGTCCATATTGGACTTGGAACGAGTAGACTCAACCATGAAGCTCAATGAAAGCACCAAGATGTTAGGTTCAAAACTAAATTCCTAGAATTCGAGGACTAGGAGCATCCCAAGCACAAAAGGTAAGAAAAGAAATATTATTTCTTGCTGCCCTCTTCTCAGCACACATGAGATACATATATAGCATGCACTGATGCTATGATAACAGAATGCAATAAAGGGAAAATAACATAATTGTAAATGGCAAACAAGAATATTACTATGTAGTGCCAGCACAACACTTCCCCCAACAGAATTGGTTAGTCCTCTTAGATATAATCTTCTAGATGCTTAGGTGGAATGACCTTTCTTTTGGGTCTGCCTGTATTATCCTTTTGGTCCATAATCCCTTTCGTATTAGATAATCTAAGTACGAAGAGACAAAAATTGAATGAAGCAATTGTTGTTGCAAATGCCAGTCTTGAGGTGGAATGTAAAAGTAGTTATATTGAATCTTACCAAAGAGTAGAAGGTTATGTTAGCCATATGAGTAAATCTCTTCTTTTATTTGTTGAATCATTAAATGCTCCTTCTGTCAGACTCGGTTCTTTGAGGCCAAATATTGCTTTATCCACACTTAGCATGCTATGCATTGCCTTTTCTATTTATGCAGAGACCAATCTTTGAGCAGATGCTTGCATGGCTTCCATGGATAGCTGGTCAGGTAGGTAAGTTATGGTTCCAAATTCCCGTTGTATAGTTTGTTTCTTTTTCATTAAATTAACATGCTGTTGTTATAGGCAAAACAAGGAAACTCAATTACCATAGATATTTCCACATACCTAGAAGGAATTCACAGTGTGTTGCTTGTGCAAAGTAAGCTTTGGACCTTTCCTATATTGATATTGTCAATTAACTTTTTCTTTTTCCTTAGCATAAAAATGTTAAATTTCTTTCTAGATGATTACATTTACTGTGCTTATTTGTTTGATCACAAATTATAAGGATTGTTTGCATTCTGACATTTCTTCTAATAGTCAGAATTAGATTCTTTGTATTTTGACAGAAATAACTTTTTGATGAACTAGCAGTCCTTTTTAGCCTCACTCACTTAATGTTACTCATGTCTTGAATAGAGAATCATAAGGATTTGGAAGTAGAGTATCTTGTTTCAAATTATTTATTGCATATGGTGTTCTTCCATTGTGTATGTAAATAATGAGAGTCTTAATAAATATATTATATACAGGGGCGGATCCAGAAAATAAATCAAGGGGGACACTCAAAAGTTCAAATACAAATACAGAAAAATAATTGCAATGTCATCCTTCTAGGCCTTATTTTTTGGAATTCATTCATAATTGCCTTATTATCAATTCTTTCAAATACATCTTTTCCAATATAAGGCACTAAACAATCATTCAACCATTCATTCTCCATCCGATTATGAAGTGCAGTCTTGATGTATTTCATAGTTGAAAATGCCCTTTCCACAAATGCAGTTGCTACAGGTAAAGTTAATGCTAACTTTACAAGTAAATAAACCAAAGGATACACAATATGTTTTTTCTTTTCAACCATCCTCTTGGCAAGATCAGCTATTCCTTGCAAATTCAAGAAATCAGGATCATTTTGCACATCAACAATATACGTATCGAGCTGATATTCAAGCATGACAAAATCATTCAAATCAAAATCTGAAGGATAAAAGCCAGCAAATTCACACAACTTATTCTTGTCAAATGTCGAGAAAGAGTTGCACGAATTTAAACATGCCATGCATTTCAACATATTCGAACTAACTTCACTAAAACGATCATTCAACTCTTCAAGTTGAGTATCTATCACTGCATAAAATATGTCAACCTTAAAGTGATGCAGATGAGTGACTGGTCATCTCCCTTGTAATGCAAATACACTTTGCATATCAGGGATATCTATATCATGTTTGATACAAAATGGAGAAGTCTTCTGAAATAGATTATCCCACCCATTATCTTTTGTCTTCTGTAATAACACCTTTGAAACTTTTACAAGATTCATAGCATTCACAACATCTTGATCTTTTCTCTGAAGTGCTTGGGACAACTCATTTGTTATTGCTAAGACCTTGATCATCATGTTCAAAAGTAATACAAATTCAAAAGTTTGCATACACATCATAAGGCCAGAGGCTTCAGACCTTTTTGCATGCATAAGGGTTGTATCGTCTTTTATAATTTCTAGCACATCAAGCACAGGATCAAACAATGTATACAGACTTACCAATGATCGATAATGTGAGCTCCAACGTGTGTCCCCTGGTCGTGACAAACTCATTTCTTGATTTTTGCCTCTCCTTGATTGAACATCATCGCTTGCAATACTGCACTAACTGCATTATACACCAACGGTATAAAATTAAAGAAGTCAGTCAATGCGTAAACCTTTTTTGCACAACCCATTAGAGCTAACTGAAGTTGATGAGCAGTGAACATAGTAAGCAGAATTATTTTCAACTAAAATCAAGCTTTTTAGACCCCTGAATTGACCACTCATATTGCTTGCGCCATCATAACCTTGACCACAAATCTTTGTCAAGCTCAAGCCATTTTTGGCAAAAATTAACTCAATTGTTTCTTTAAGTGAACTAGCTGTAGTATCTGAAACATGAATAAGACCAAGAAAACGCTCAATAATGTCACCATTGCAATTCACATATCTTAAAACAACGGTCATCTGTTCTTTAATTGATATATCACGAGTTTCATCAACTAGTATAGAGAAGAAATTATCCCCAATATCTAAAATAATAGCTCTGTTAACTAAACTAGCAGCAACATTAGTAATAGCTCTGGTAACTAAACTTGCTTTTCAATCATTAGTCCACTTGGGTTAGATTTATGATCCATGAATGTTCGAATGGTAAGACTGCTTTCCTTCTAGTGAGTTGTCCCTTTTATATTTCACCTCTTCAATATTGTATGTTTTTTTTTTCGTTGAGATCCCACATCTACTATTACATGGAAGTGCATCATTGAAAGTTGTATCTCTTGAATAAAATGATGGAGAAACGAATCCTCTGGTAATTTGTTTATTTTTGCTTTTCCCTATCCAACATGCAGGTACTTAAAGATAGATAATGAGAAGGTTAAGAAATTTCTTCCCTTATCTCTTGGTCTATTGTCATGTCTTTATGGATGTAGAAGATCTGTATCTGATTCACATATAAACGAATGCAAATTATATGTATATGTGAAAAATGGAAGAACGTGTTGGACAGTAGATTGTTTAGTGCAAAGTTTCTGCTGTTCAAAATGCAATAGCAATTTTATTTGCAATCTCGATGAGCAGCAAAATCCAATCATTTATCGATCTGGTATGCATGGAGCAAATGCAGATTTTAGTTTGGAATGTACTTTCATTCATCTGCAATCTTTATTTTTTGAACTTTTTATTTGATTAGTCATCAGAAGATGTCCAAATTTCCTGTGAGAGTTATTCATCGGATCCTTGCACATTGAGCCTCTGATATTCTGCTCAAAACAAGGTTTGAGTGGATAAAATGTGTGGAGTTTCTTATTACTAGCAGGAGCAAGGAATTGAGAGAAGCATTTTGCAGATTAGATTCTTTGTGGACGATCTTATTTTGAGTTCAAATTTTTTTCCTGGAGATGCTGACAAAAGCAAGGAACAAAAATTACTGGATACAATTAAACATGCCATGACAGTTGTCCACATATATTGGAGACTTTAATGGAATGTACAGCAAAAATAATGGTCGCTGTCAAATGTCAATATAGATAGCAGACTGTTCTTATGTTCTCGTATACTGTTGGTTGACCAACTTGATAGCACACATATGACTCTGAGAATGAAAGCATCCATGTTCATACACAAATCTTGCTATTTCCATCTTAAAGGAGATCTTGAGTTAATTCTTTCAAAAGATGTTCATATTTGTAATGAACTGTATGATTATCTCTCTGAGAGACTTGCCAGCCGCCCAATCTTAGTGGGGGAATTTGCAGAAGTTGTTTTTGGTGTTGAGACCACATAAGTGTCAAGAAAATGGTTCCTTTTGTTCAAAGCTTGTGGTGTCTCAGCATTATAGTAGTCAAACAGTTGACACCTTTTGTTCTCCCCAAAACATAGGAAGTATTCACCCAATATTATTAAATTGATATCTTCAATTATTTGAAATCACATATAATCATAGGAAGTATTCACCCAATATTATTAAATTGATATCTTCAATAATTTGAAATCACATATAATTACTGTAAGTGTAGGCGTTCTTCAACAAATTGAAAATATTTTTTTTTAATGAGTTAAATTTTGATTGAAAGTGTTGTTGGGTGTGGAGGAATAAAGACATATAGAAATGAAGTGTGTATTTTGTATTGAGAGATAAGAGACAATTGAGAAAGAGAGCACATCAATAATGGGAGAGTCATTTGTGTGATTATAAATAAGAATAATGGGTGAGGAGGTTATGAAATTAAATAATGAGTGACGGAGGAGGTTACAAAATCATGATAGTGGATTATGGATGAGGAAGTTACAAAATCAATACGGTAAACTATTGCACTATCAATTGAATAAAAGGAAAAAGGATTGGAAATAAAAATTTGGTAATGGTGGGTTGTGAGTGAGTAACTGATGCACACTCTTGGAGATATAAAGTAATCACACAATCACTTTTGGATTACAAATTATTGATTTCTTTAAAAAAAAGTTTTTAAAAAAAGAATAACAATGTCACATTTTAATGTTTATTTTTAAATTAAATTAAATTAAGACTGACAATGATGTCCTATTTTAAAAAAATCAAGTAAAAGAAATTTCAAATATGTAAAAGCAAAATAAAAATTAAATAATTTTTACACTCAACATAACTTGGAACTTTTTTTTTTTTTTACAATAACTTCTTTAATTTTAAAACAAATTTATTTTAAAAATGAATATTATGATTTAAAAATTCCATATTAAACATTTTTTATAGGCAACATAAGTAAGTTTTGAACTATCAATGCATACATTGAGAACAAAATGGGGAGTATGAGCAGTTTATTCAACGTTATTTTTTAATTTCAAATCAAATCTCAAACAAACATGCAAGAAAAATATAAAGTACAGAAAAAAGTTAACTAACTTCAAAGTGTATCGTCAAAGAAAACAATTTCAACGTGTGAGGAGTGAGAATAGAAACAGTGGAGAGAGAAAAATGATCCTTGTAAAAATGAAGACCAAAATGTAGTTATAAAAAATTTATCTCCTTTATCTATTATTATAGATTAATTATTTTTGAAATTTAAATATTAACATAACATTAATATTTTAAATGAAAATTAAAAAAAGGCTAAAACGACATATTTTGAAAAAAAAAAAAAGTAGAACTTCCTACTTTGGAAGTTGAAGAAACAAGTAACAATAATAATATTAGCAGGAGGAGGATGACATGATGACGACATATGACTCAGCTTCAAAAGAATGTAACATAAATAATAGGATTCGAGAATGTGGAAAATTTTGACTGCGAGAAAATAGTCTGGAAAAACGTGTTTTAGAACACTTTGAATCGTAAAATAAATAGGGTCTAAATCGTGAAAATATATATTGGAATGCATCCTCGTTCCTAAACACATCTCCCATACACAAAATACTCGATCAAAATTAAATAATGACATATGAATATCAGCTTTGAACGTATGAAAATGAAACAGAATAATGGGATTTCGAAAAGCTTCTTTTGCTTTTTGTTTGCCTTACTGATCACCCATTCTTCTATTTTACTCGCACCCTACCCACAGCCACAGGTTCTGTTGCACATTCAAATCAATTTCACTGCGAACCTTATGATGAAAAGACAAGCAAAACAGTAATCATATAAGGCTTACCATACTTTTTTTAGCCACCCCTATGACAGTCAGTAGCAACCAAAGTTTGAAAATACATATAAAAGTACTTCATTGTATCACTAAGAGCTATTTAGTTTTCCACAATCATAACCTGACTTCTTCAAATATTGACTAGCTAAGAATGTAGCCAAAATTTTGTCCCTCAAAAAGGCAACCAATTTGGACTCGGCCTGCTGAATATAACCCACCATATAAGCTGTAGCAATGACATCAATGCTTCTCCATCTTCTCTCCTTTGCATATTTCTTCAAGCTTTCCTTAATCCTTTTGTATTCTTCCTCTTCTTCATCCTTCTCTTTGATATGTTTGGAGAAGGCCTCACCTAGGCACCTGGCTAAAACAACTCCATCCTCTATGGCACAACACCCTCCCTGGCCAAGGTCAGGAGTCATGGGGTGGAAAGCATCTCCACCAACACAAACATTGCCTTTACTAAGATTCCCAAACATGAGCTCCCAGGGGTGTCTATATCTCAATGGAGCTAATAGGAATACATCTAGTTCGGTTTTTTCTATGTAGTATCTAACATCACTTGGCATCTTCTCAAGCTTATTTAACACAAATTCCTTCAGTTTTGCAGGGTTATCTTCTAGCTCTTTGTCTGCAAGCCAAGAAAAGTGGAGAAGTAAATGAGACAAAGGTAAGCATCTACTGCTAAATGTTTTAAGATAATAGGCATAATGAATGAATGCTATTTTTTTGCAATTAAAGTTTTCCCAATCAAGAAATGTTTATTTATGAAAATTCACCGTGGCTGTTAGGTGTCCAAGTGAAAAACCAGTAAACAGCCTTCTCATCACAAGGAATGACACCAGTTCTAAAACCTTTGCCAAAGAACTGCATGAACCTGGGTTCTAACCCGTGGTTGCTATGAACCTCTGCACAGCCCCTGATTGAATATCTCCCTGTAAAAGAGGCATTCTTGAAGCCTAGCCACTTTGCCACTACGGAGTTCACTCCATCACACCCAATCAATACCTTTTTCAATGGCAAACATGTAAGAAAAACTGAATAATCTAATCAAGCTTATATATAAACAACATAAACAATTAGATTAAGTGTGGAAAAATTAAGATCATAAATACCTCCCGCCATTGCTCACAATTTTGAGTCTTTGGATTGCACTGAAGATCTCTCTTGAGTCTTCTAAACTCTAATTCTAAAGCACTAGATGGTGTATATACTGATGTATATAGAATGAGTTCAGGAACCCAAGAAGGCTGTAGGCACACTTATTTATAGACCCCTTGTCATCAAAGGGTCAGTTACGGTGTGCTAAAAGAAGAGACGTTAATGTTGCAAAAAAATAGGAAATGTGGATAATGGTTAGTTTCCTGAATTATTGTTGACCACTATCAGGTTGGTTACAGATATTTTGTAATTTCAAAATAAAAACCAACAAAACATCCATTATCAATAAAAGTTTACTAACTTGGACTCATAATTAAAGTTGTTGGCTTCTTAAATACGAAAGATCTTAGCTTATTTTTTCATGCCAATGATATATGTTAGGAGTTTTTGTTTAAACTCCATGGGTCATGAATAAGAGGCGGTTGGAAAAAGGTAGAAAAATAATAACTATTCCCAACCGCTCCTGGGAAATGTTAGAAAATAATAACTACTCCCAACCGCTCCGATAACCAACGGTTACGATGGTTCATCGTCAAGAGTCACGATGACAACTCTTCAACATGGTTGTTTGTTGTCTATAAATAGACACAGAGACAATCAGAAAATCGGAAGTAGAAAAATTGACAGAGTTTTGATAGTTAATCTTTTCTGATATTTTCGCTTAGATACTAGTGCATTTCCATATCACATAACTATGTGGTTCCTCAAGCATTAGCTTTGTTCGTTTAGGCTGTTGATTTGAAGTGCCATCAATCTTCAGACGTTGATCCGTTCTATCCTGAGAGACAACTGTTCATCAACCTTTGACATCAATTGGAGGGAACAAATTGTCTTAAGGAGACAACATTGTTGAGCTCGGATCCTTTCATCTCTTTGCATCTGTTTCTGATTCATACTTATCATACAAGTTCTGTTTAAATTGGTTTTTTTGCGCAATTGTAGTAGATTATATTGTTCATCTTGACTACTCAGATTCTGCCCCTTGTATAATTGAATATATTCCAATTCTAAATTAACTAATAGTTCTAACAATATATGTCATGTTAGACATATTGCTAACCTTGGTTTTGATGGTTGTCCCATCAGCAAGATGGAGTATCTTATAGAATCCAGATTCCTCAAGAGCAACAACCTTTGACAAGTATCTGATGGTGCCACTTGGAAGCTCATTGGCAAGAGCTTCCAACAGTAACTTCCTTTTAACACAACGAATTTCACGGTCTCTACTGCATCACACAAAAAACACCCCCAACATAGCAAGAATATAATCCATCAAGCTGGTTTTAAACTCAAATTGAAACATGTAAACACACTTATTCAATTCTTGCATGATTAGGGTGAATTTTATTCATAGAGTGCACTTACTGCTGATTTCCTGTTTCTGTGAAAGGCATAACTGATGTTTGTTGCCCTTTAACCAATGAAGTAGTCACAATCCTGCACTCCAATTCCAGTAGTTCAGTTTCATTGATAATTAAGTTGGTTAGCCAAAAACATCCTAAATAATTTGAATTGTCTTTTATTTGCAAGACTAGTATAAAATTTCACCGAATAATAGAAAAGGATAAAATGAGTTTCAAGTTTCTCATAATTTTAGTCCTTAGATTTTTGGTCTTTGTATTTCTAAATTGTGGCAGATTTTGTTCCTGATTAAGTAAAGGGTCAAGGACAAAAACCACCCTATTCTAATAGTAGGAAGACCAAAATCATTGTTTTCAAAACACACGAATTAAAACCAATTTTCATAAAATATTGGAAAATCTAAATTGCATTTTATCCAAAAAAAAAAATAAAATAATATTGAAGTTAAAAACGCGTGGGTGTGTACCTATTGAGCTGGAGATGTTGCTGGCGGAGGAAGTCTCCAACACCAACAGCATCCAATGCCTTCCAAGCATTTTCCCATATTGACAAAGCAAACCCAGTGACCCTCAGACTATCTGAAGATTCTAACACCAAACTTCGGATACCCAACCTGCCAGCATCAAATATCAAATACTAGCTTAATTAATAATCACATGGATAAATACTTTGAGAGAGAGAGAAAGAAGTGAAATTAAATATAGTTTAAGGTACTTGTGAAGTCCTAAGGATGTTGTAAGGCCAGCAATTCCCGCTCCCACAATCACAATATCTTTGACCACTTCTTCTGTTTCCATTTTACTGTTACTATATGATCTCTTTGGCCAGCATATTTGTTCTTGTACATTTTGCGATGGAAACTACAGTATAGAATAACTGCGGGATTGTTATATTCTTTGACAAGACTTCCAACTTCTAAGTGTTTGCTATTTTACTTCATTGGTTATATAGCATGCTCTTATATGCTTTACAATTACATCAGAACGAGCCAGCCACGTTGGTGTAATCTTGACACTTTGCCTAACAGGAATGGTGTGTCCCAAGATTTGCAATTGTTAACCTTAATTTAAGCATTTCATTCATTCGTCTGGTTGAGCAATTTTAGGCTAGCTAATACAAGTTATAACAAACAAACAAACAAAAAAGCAAACCCATGAAAATCAATAAACACTATTCACAATCACTCCTACAAGCTTGTGAATCAATTAACACAGGATTGTTACAAAATTCAAATGATACATGATCAAATTTATCAAAAAAAGTAAAAATGACCCCTGAAGCTATCTTGGTGACAGTCACAATAACTTGAGCCTTAGTGTTGGGTGAAGGGTGACTTGTTGTCGAATCGACTTAACCAGTTTTTGACAGCTTTACCTTTGGCAATGAAGCAGCCATTGTTCTTCCTATCAACCTTCAACGGACTCCCTATTTTGACCATCATCTTCTGAACCAACACTCTCACCGGCGACTCTCCTCTGACACTGCTATGCTTTCCCAACCCACAAACCACCGTAACTTCCGCAGGAACTCCATAATTGGAATCATTCAACCTTCTTCCCATCTCCTCCAACCAAAGCAACACGATCAAATAAGCCGAAGCCAAGTGAAATCCATGCAAGTCCAACTTCACCTCCGAAGAATCCCACACCATGACCTCCTCCAATATCCCACAAGACCCCAACAACAACAACTCCCTCACCACCATCCCCTCCCCTCCTTCCAAACCCTCCTTCAACTCTGAAATCGACAACAACGCCAATTCGCTCAAGTCACTCGTCATTCTGGTAATGCTAGGGCAACTATTAGAGACGGAATTGTAAGTCCTAACAGAAAGCGGAACACCCGAATTGATCATCCTCCGAAGCCACCTCACCATCTCCACGTGCTCCCCGTGAATGCCGTAAGTCGAAAGAACCATGTTGTAACAAACGGTGTCAACAGCAAAGCCATTCCTCTCCATTTCATCCACCACTCTATTCATATCGTTAAACAAACCCAACCTTCCGTATCCATACACAATGGACTTGTACTCGAAGCCCGAAGGTTGAAGCCCAAGAACCAAATCCTCGGCCTCACGGGGTCTATCCATTGCACATAAGCCGCTCACCATGTACTGGTAGGCCATGCGTTTGACGTGAAGGGAGGAGGAAGTGCGGACAAGGTTATGGAGGTAACCAAAAGCGGCGTCGAAGGCGGTGTGGGAGTTTCGTTTGGAGTGTGAATCGATGAGTTTGCCGTAGAAAAGAACGAGGTCGCGTTGGCGTGATTGTAACCTGGAACTGGCGTCGGAAATGAGGGATTCGGATTGGGCGAGGTGGCCGAGACTGTGGAGGAGGGCGGCGAGTTCGGCGACGGTGGTGGGGTTCCAGCTGAACCATGGGGCTTGGGTGATTCCGGTGTAGAGCTGCGCGGCGAGGGGAGAGAGGTGGGGGTAGGAGGTGGAGGGGGAGAGGAGGTGGGAGAGAGTGCTGAGAACGACGGATTTGGGCGAACCTAGGACGAATCTACGAATGAGGTTGTCGGCGGTGGCGGAAGAGGTGGTTAGCTTTGTCAGGAATCGTTGGCCTTGTTTCGTTAGCGTGCAACGCGCTTGCAATTGGGGACGAGCTTGGTTCAATTTCCATGACCACGACGACACTGCTTCGTGAGGACACTGCTGCTGCCCATTCCCCAACCACACTCTCATCATCCTCTTCCCCGCCGCACTCGCACTATAACTATACTTTCAACTCATTTACCCAATCTTTTATTTTATTATTTTTCTTCTGAAATAGTGAGTAATTATTACTATTTTTCTTTTGGAGAAAGAAATTACATATGGAGGCGAGTCCCTAATAAATAGGAGAGAGACTATTTCAAAGAATCACAATTACTGCTACTAAATTTACTAGTAGTGTTTTTTAGGTGAATAGTAGTTAAAAATGGAAATAAGAAGGGGTGTGGGCAGTGGCACGTTAACAGCATTTTACATTTACGCGAGGATTCCACGATCATCACATCTCTATTACTGACACATGCTGTGTTGTGTCTCCTTCTGCATCCAAACCTATCTATCATCTTTCTTCACCAATTCCTTTGTTTTCTGAATCCACAGGTGAGAATGAACAAGAGGCCACTAAGCGCCGTTCACAAGGCGCTTCCAGATCTTTGCAATCGAGAAGTCGGCCGCCTACCCCCAAGAAATTTCGCTCTCCGTCTTGGCACTTCCGAGGTCCCCATACTTCTCCTAATTCTCTCTCTGTTTCCTTCTCGTAAAGGGTATTATTTCATTTTGTTTTCGCTATCTAACCAATTTTAGGATCTTGTCCTTCGACTTGAATTGCTGAGGAATCTGCAAAAGCACAGAGGTTGTGTCAACACTGTGAGCTTCAATGCAGATGGTGACATTCTGGTCTCCGGTTCCGATGATTGTGGGGTTATTCTCTGGGACTGGGAAACTGGCCGCATTAGACTCTCCTTCCATTCTGGTCATTCTAACAATGTTTTCCAGGCCAAGATCATGCCTCACTCTGATGATCGAACCATTGTCACCTGTGCTGCTGATGGACAGGTCTAGTTTTATCAATCATTCTTAGATTTTTTTTTTTATAAAAAAACTAAGATAAGATAATTAATGGTGTCCATTCTATATTATAGGTGAGACATGCTCAAATTCTTGAAAATGGACGAGTCGAAACTAAGTGTCTGGCCAAGCATCAAGGAAGGGCTCATAAGTTGGCTATTGAGCCTGGTAGCCCTCATATTTTTTATACCTGTGGGGAAGATGGATTAGTGCAGCGTGTGAGTCATTCATTTCTTTCCTACTTTTTTGTTATTTTATTTATTGTTTATCTCTCACCAAGTGTTTCCTTTTGACAGTTTGATCTGAGAACTGAGGCTGCAACAGAACTTTTTACATGCCAGCCAATCAAGGATAGGTGGAGTTACATGCCAGTCATCCATCTTAATGCAATTGCAATTGATCCAAGGAACCCAAATCTCTTTGCGGTTGC
Source organism: Glycine tomentella (assembly GCA_007407185.1). Classification (NCBI taxonomy): domain Eukaryota; kingdom Viridiplantae; phylum Streptophyta; class Magnoliopsida; order Fabales; family Fabaceae; genus Glycine; species Glycine tomentella. The sequence goes on from PYAF01005611.1 coordinate 730,578, forward strand.
TGGCTCTGATGAGTATGCTCGACTTTATGATATTCGCAAGTATAAATGGGACGGATCAACTGATTTTGGTCAACCAACCAACTTCTTTTGCCCTCCACACTTGATTGGCGATCAGCAAGTTGGAATAACAGGCTTGGCCTTTTCTGAACTAAGAGAGCTGCTTGTGTCATACAATGATGAGCTTATTTACCTTTTTACCCAAGATATGGGTTTGGGACCAAACCCCCTTGATCCTGTGTCTCCTAAATCTATGAACAGTGATGCAAGTGAAATTGGATTTAGTCATGGATCTGTGTCATCTCAATCCAAACTGGATGCTGATGAGAAAATCACCCCGCAAGTTTTTAAGGGACACAGGAATTGTGAGACGGTGAAGGGTGTTAACTTTTTTGGACCTAAATGTGAGTATGTGGTGAGTGGGTCAGATTGTGGTCGGATTTTCATATGGAAAAAGAAAACTGGTCAGCTTATTCGTGTCATGGAAGCAGATAAGTATGTTGTGAACTGCATTGAGTCTCATCCTCATACAATGGCTCTTGCCAGCAGTGGTATTGAGCATGACATCAAGATATGGACTCCAAAGGCCCTCGAGAAAGCTACTTTGCCCAAAAATATTGAGCAGGTATGAATTCAGTCTTCTTGACATAATTATTGCAAGTCAGAACTTAAAAGCACAGAATGATATTATTACATGTGGATGATGCCTTTTATGTGTAGGAAGCTAGTTATGTGTATAAATCTTACTGGGAGTTTCTATAAAAACTTCATATATATAAAATATATTATAACATACTATAATATATTATCATAAGAACCCAAACACATATTGTGAAGGTATCAACCAAAGCTTTTTCTGGCCCTGATTCCTCCATCTGCCCCCAGCTGTCCCTCAATCTCAATCAGTCCATAGCCAAAAGTCTGATGTTATGTTGTCATCTAAAGCATAAATTCAATTCTTTGAAAATTCTGGACCCTTATCCACCCATTACTATTTAATGATGGATCCTCTGTGAATTATCCATTGATTTATTGTTTTGATCATGTAATCAGAATTGTGTAAATCGCGATTCGATCCTTACGTTTGATGTTATTCAGAAATGCAGCAATGTAGGTTGCATGCTGAATTGTTTTTGGTCCCGGATCACCCTGAATCCTATCCTGGGCTAATTGCTTGAATCACAGAAAAATTGCATGTTGCTGTGCTCTGGACCAACTGGATTATGCCTAATCTTAAGTTGGATTGTGTGCAACCTTGTTAGGAACCCATATTAGAAAATAGAAGAAAGAAAAGATAGATGGCATTTCTTGATTGCAAAAGAACTGAAAATAGGAGAGATAACCCTCCCCTCCAAGTGTTTCCCTTCACAAAGACCAAAACTCAGTTCTCAAATGATACAAGATAGAATGCCTCTTCCCTTACATCCTCCTCCTATTTATTTGCCTCTCAAATCCCCTCTAACTGACTAACCCTTCTACTAGCTATCCAAGTTTTATGTCATTGAGGTCAAAGTTGTACTTTTCAATGCTTACTATCTAGTTCAGTTATTGCTAAGGGCCAAGGCAATATTCAATAATTTTGGCTGAGAGGAGGAATATGTGCTAGCAAAGGGATATATGAAGAGCGATTTATTAAAGTTTATGGTGTTAAGGGCCAAATATTTATATTTTATGTCAATGTGCTGGGCATGATATGAAATCCTAGGTAGGAACTATTAAAATATGACGGCTGTTAGATTATTTCTGTGAATAAATTTTTTTCGCCCAAATTAGTTGTGGTTGGAGCTCATGAAATAATCTCTATAAAGGAAAATATTTGTTTTTCTGACTTATCTGGTCAGGGCAGTTCATTTGGGGAATCTTGGTGGAGCAGTGTTTGAAATAGTAGACTGAACTGGACCTTTTTGAGTTTTGACCTGATAACTGGGAACTAGTCCTGGCATCAGCACATTTAAGACCTTGTAAAACACTAGAGTTTGAACACAAAAATTGGCAGATTTAATAGAAAGAATTGTGGAATCATTCCTGAATTTGTAGTGCAGAACACTATCACAGACCTAAACCCTGTCAAAGAGTCTCCTCCTTCAGCCAAACTTAACCAATTTAACGCACCATGAATCAGAAATCTGTCAAATCCTATTTAAGAAATACACATAACTGTCTTACAGCATATCATATGATTGTCCAAGGGTTACTAACCGCCACACATAAATATTGTATCAGAATTAATAACTGTTTTTATTGAGAACCATTGTTAACAGTACTGCAGGAAACTTCTGAACCAGTACTGGCTTAGTTGGTTGGAACATTTCACATTTGGATGGTATGGCAAATTGGCAAGCTTGTATGCTGCCACATCATTATAAGGTCGTGTGATTTGTCCTGTCTGGAAAATGAGTAAAACTGGTACAAGTCAGAGGCTTGAACATGCCACCCGAGGGGAGCTGGGTGGATCCTCAATTGGGTGCATATTGTGAATGCAAAGCATGATAAATGATTTGTCACAAACGATTTTATGAAAGAGCATGTTATACATTTTAAACATTTATCTACCTAAGATATTTACTCTGATTTAAAAAACTTCTACTAAAAGAAATTTTTTCATATACTGGCCTAGGAAAGTCGTAGGAGTACATGATTTTAACTCTGATACTGGTCTGTTATTGTTAAATGATAAATCAGAGAAAGATTGATATTTTTGTTACGTGATCTGCTTAAGCAGCAGAGGAACTAATTTCTCTGCTGATACTTCTTTGAAGAGGATTCATGTGTTTGATCATATTCATTGGTATACAATTGGTGGTGGCTATGATGACGACGATGTTATGTTTGATGATAACTATGAAGTGGATATGTCTGACAATGATGATGATGAGGAGGAGGATGACGATGATGACAGTGATGACGATTAGAGCGGTTATATCAATGATTATGATTGTGATGATGTTGATGAGAACAATGGTGTTGATGATGATAATAATAATGATGACAATGACAAGGATGATAATTTTGGTGGTGGTTGTAATGATGCAAATTGATGAAAATTTTGTGTCTGACAGAAACCGAAGGCTAAGGGCTGGATGTACCGGATAGCTTATCCTGAAGACCTGATGCAACTGATTTCACTTCCAAGACGAAGGGTCAGGACAGAAAGCAATGGAGAAAACTCATCTACAGATAGAGACCTTCTACAGTTGATATTGACATTCAATGCCAATAGTGACAGTTCTAACGAAGATGATGACGATGGTGATACAACCAGCCAAGACGACTTGTTCAGTTAGTTGACAGTTACACCTTGGTCAAAACTTGGCCCTTCTAAGAAAAATGCTAGCAATTGTAAATAATATAGGATTAATAATAGCTGTTGGCTTGCATAGTATGTCTAAACAATATTCTACATACAATTGTGCTAAAATATATTTCGTGTCATTTTTTAATGAGTTTCTGCTTATTCTGCTGACAGTTTTTTCGTTATTTTTTAATGCGTGACCTATGTTTATTTTTTGTACTGAGTTATCCGTAGATGATGGGAATAATGAGTTACATCACTAAGCATTTTACCTCGAGTTGAGACGTTTAAGTTAATATTAGGTATTCGAATGTTATTTATCTTAATTTGAATGAGATTTATGAGAAAATTGTACTTTTCCGCAAAATTTGTTGCATGTTTAACATTCCGATATATTGACATTTCTAGGCGTGCACCTCTGTACCCATGTTTTCCAAAGGGATAAATTGCATTTTCTTTCTCGATTATAGTGTAGTATGTGATATTTTGATTTTTTAAATATTTATTTTAGTATTTAAATCATTTCCTCATTTCTAAAAAAAAAAACTCGAGAACTTCCTCCAATCTAGCCATTCTTTTCCCCAAATTTTCTACTATGGTTCTAATTTCATCTACTTTTTCTTCCAATGTATCCACAAGATCAGACATTTTTGCCATTGTAGAATTCTCTAGCTGGCCCCAAGCTGTTTCCCTTCCTTTGGATCCGACAGTTTGGACTAAAATGATAGAACACTGAAATTTGAAACTTAGGCACACTAATTGCATAGAAAAATACAGTAGAAGTTGTTTCAGAGATTGTAACAACTTCTACAGAGAGAATAACTCTGTCTAAAGAATTGCCAATACACACCTCTGGCCACTTTTTACTTCTTCTTAGAGGGTATTTTGTTACATGAACTTTACATATAATTGTTCAACATCATACTATGCCTACAATACTTGGTTTATAATTACATAACTGAACCTAGTTCGGTAAAAATTTTAAAATGAACCTAATAAGTAAGCGTCTATCATCACATCTAGGAGTGAAAATAATGCTAGGCCTAAGCTTGATCTGGATTAAAAGTAAATGGCATGAATCTGACTTCATTATTAGTCAAAGGTGTTTTTTAAAGGTTTGACATAACTTGTATGAAAGTCTGACATGACTTAATTCTGTTTAAAAGTCTATTTTGATAATTTGTTAAATGTTATTTTTTATTCATTATATTTTAGTATTTTTCACTTTGATATATTAAGTATTAAAAGTTTTATTTTAATTTTTTATGTTTTTTAAAGTTGCATTTTAATTTTTTATGTTTTTCAAAGTTTTATTATTGTCATTTCTTTTGTTTTTCGTTAAAATGATAGTACTCCGTCAATGTTTTAAATTTTAAAATAATAAATTATTTTAGTCGTCATTATTTTAAATTAGTTATTTTACTTATATTTAGTGTTTAGTCAAAATTGAAAAATATAAATAATATGTATATTAAGATTTGAGTCTAATACTTATACACACTGTCATTCAATTATAAATCATCATTTGAATTACTTTAAGATAATTATTTTAAAGATAAAAAACTTATCATATATGGTGGATTGTGATTATATGAGTATATAGCTCTTTTTCTCTTAATATTTATAAGAATTTAATCTTATTTGTTTATATTTTTTTTGATGAAATCTTACTTGCTTATATGATATAACCATATTTTTAAGGTTTAGTTTCACATTAACATAACTTATTTAAAAACATATTTTGTAATAAGACATAAATTTATGTTTCAATAGATTTATAATTTGAAGTTTGACTCTTTATATAAGTCAACATGTTTAACATTTAAAAAGATAAATAAATGTAAAATTTAATATATTATAGAAAATTTAATATAATAATAATAACAATAATATTATTTATATTTTTAAAAATAAGTCAGTTTGTAGGTCTATAAGATTTTTTGAATTACTTAAAGTTTTATTATTATTTTTACTAAAAAGACTTTAATTAAAACTTTGATCTGATTTATTTTCTGAAAAAGTCTGATATAACCTAGATCTAATATAAGTTGAGTCATAATTTCCTATTGAACTATTTTACTCCCAATCACATCAGACACATTAAATGAAAAGTATGACATCAAACATTTTCTTACTAACATATTCTTTTGTAAGTAGTTGAAATTTATAAAAGTCACTAATTTTAATGTGCATAGAATCGTTGATAACCTTTTCAATTTCACCGGTTTAAAGTGACTAAAGTTTGCAAAAGTAAAATAAGTAGTATCAGTACTTGAAAAATTAATTAGTATTTAATATTCAATTAATTTATAATTTTTAATGCATATGTACATATTGACTATTTATTATCTTCATTATCGATTAAGATTACTTACTTTATCATCCAAAGTTAAATTACGTTGTTACTGGAAATATAAATTAAAACTTTATAATTTATCAACTTCTATTTATAAATTTGAATTATTGTTTTAAGCATTTTTTTATTTTTTATTTAATTAAAATGCATAAACAATATAGAAACATTTCATATTATCATTCAATCACCAAATTAAAAAATAATAATTATAGATTGTTATGTAAGATGGCTGACTTTTGTAGTTAACGGTATAAAAATCCCCCACTTATAAAATATAAAACCACTATTTTATACCTGTTTTGTAGATTCTTTAATTAAATTATATTAATATTTTATTTTCATTAATTGTCTAAAAAAAACACTTCAATTTCCTTAACGACTTAAACGACTATATTTCACTGTACCAAAAATCACTACATTGCAAAAAATTAATTAATATTGAATATAATTAAATATTGAAAAATTACTAAAAGTTAAACAATAGAATTAAATATATTAAAATTATTAACTAAATTATTTAATATAGTAATTAAATATTTACCAATTATTAAAAATTAAACAATATAACTAAATATTAAATATTTATTAAAATAATCTATTTATTTCCATTAACTTTTTTTTTATGATTTTAAATTAATATTTTAAAATGTATATTATTTATATTTGCATCACCAATAAAATAATATTTTAAATTAATTTTGTAAAAAAATAACTAAATGTACTCATCATGTGAATATTTTTTACATTGTCATTGAATTATAATAACATTTAAGATAAGTTTTTTAAATTTTATAATAATTAATTTCAAAATATAAAAATTCTAATTAATTGATAATATAAAGAATTTTTACATTGACTCATAAAAATTAAACTCTTCATGCCTTTTATATACTTTTATATATCTATGCACAATAAGAATTAATGAATGCTGATGAATGTGCAAAATCTTAAAAAAAAAAAATCTACATCGAGTATGTGGAGGTGTATGATTAAAATATTTTCAAATATTAGTTTTTATACACTATTAATGAAATACTTTTATAATATTAATTAATAAAAAATTAAAATATTTTAAAATTTGATTATTCTAAAAATTAACAAAGTTATTAATATGACAGTATGTGATTAAAAGTACATTGTAATTAAATTCATATTATTAATGAAAAAATACGAGTGGTATAGAAAAGAAAAAGTAAATCTAATTGACTAAAAAAGAATTGTGACTCCACTCCACCTCCTCACCTGATCTGATATTTTATTATTTTATATATTTTGTGGTGTTATTGTGCGATATTTTATGGTATTTTATTATAAAATAAAATAAATAGCTGAGGAAATGGGATTGATTTTTGGTCTGAGAAGAGAAGACAATTTGATTGATGATGGAAACGTTGGCCACATCTTCTTCTGCAACTCTTCCATCTTCTTCTTCTCCCTTTTCTATTTTCCCTTCAAGAACAACTTCGCTTTCTCCTCCCAAGACTCTCCAATTTCGTTTACCCTCTTCCAAGCGTGTGTATTCTATTCACTTTCCCTTTTCTTTTCTGTATCAGTTTTCTTCAATTTTGTGATTTTCTTTTTTCAGGTGATGATGCTCGCGATTCAGACTCCAATCAGAACAATCTTCCAATTCTCAGTGATCGCTGCCTCTCCCTTTCCCCTCTTTCCAAAGTACGTCGTTTTCCTTTCCCAAAATTTCAGCTTCAATTCATTTCTGCAACTGACTTATCCCAAATTCAAAAGGGTCATTTGTATTCCTTGTGATGGACACAATAAATTTGTTCTTGTTTTCTAGTTTTTTTTTTTTTTTTGGTCTAAAAGAAAAAAATAATAATTCAATTGTGTTATTCCTTTTCCAAATTTATGCTTCGAAGGGTCAATTACTTATCGTTAAATGGTTGAAAAACAATTGTTATCATGAACATATTCAATTGTGTTATTCCTTTCCCAAATTCTGAACGCCAATGCATCGGTACCTAAAACTGTCAATTGTCTTGCATCAGATGTAATAGAGGAAAAAGTTTTGTTTTTTTGGTCATGAAAGTTAAGTAATTCTGATTAGAATTTGTGGGGTCAGGATACTGCGATGGGGCTGGTGCTGAGTGCTGCGATGGGCAGAGGATGGACCACGGGTTCAGGGATGGAAGGCCCCTCTGTTCCTGCAGTTGGTAGGGACAGCGAACCCGGGACGGGGAACATCTCCACTTTCCCATGGTCTCTCTTCACAAAATCCCCTAGGAGAAGGATGCTGGTGGCTTTTACTTGTACCATCTGTGGCCAGCGAACTACAAGGGCTATTAATCCCCATGCTTACACTGATGGCACTGTTTTTGTGCAGGTAACTTTTCTTTTTTTTTTTTTTTTTAATCTTAACCTCCGCCATATCACATGTCTCAATAATTTTCTTGGGCTGAATTTGGAAACCAATCTTAAACTAGTAGTACACTGCAAAACCAAACCAATTCATGGTTTAATGAATTAGCTGTGGTTAAACTGGTATGCGTGTAAATTAACTGAAACTTTATCTTATATATAAAAATAAAGCATGTATTGACAACATGTGTGCTGCTAGACTAGTGGTAGATGGCTTGCCACATATCACGAAAACTTGAAAAGACAAGTTATCCTGCACAGCCAGCTTAAAGAATTTTTCAGTGTTATTACATTGAACTGGTTCATGGATAAATGGACTGGTTTGTGTGGTTCAATGGTTCTAATGCCGGTTTTAAATTAATGGTTTATATGGATCAAACTGGCCAATGTCTTTTTCACGGTTGAACCTGTCAGACTAATTGGTGCCCTCTTATTTTTGAAAAATTGCCTGTTATTTATTCTATGTTAGCCTTGTTTGTTTAATACTAAAAAGAATGAGTTAATGTTATAACTTTAAATATATTTTAATATTTTGATACATAATTTTATTGGCTTAATTAACATGTGTATATGATATTTTTTTAACATGCATAGTTATGTAATATACATGAACGTACAACTTTAAAACTAGACTCTGACCATTTTTTTGTCATTGATGTCAGTGCTGTGGATGCAATGCATATCATAAGCTCGTGGATCACTTGAACCTGTTTCAGGAGACAAATTGCTATTTGAATTCAAGTTTTAATTATAAAGGAGAAGGATGGGATGATCTTAAGTTCAGGTATATGGAAGATAACGATGATGATGACATATTCCCCATTGCATAAGTGAATTGCCTGCATATGGAGCATATACTCTATGCCTAATCATGTGGAAGTTCAGTTTAGATGTCTTGTATATTCTTTAGGTTTTCATGCTTTATAGTGAAATTTTTCAGAGACTTGTATAGTAACATGTTTATATATAGCTTTGAACTCATTTGTATGATCATCAATTTCATAATGTACAAGACATTACATAAATATTTCCTTGGTTTCTCTACATTCTGTGAAATTGCTAGGTTCTTTTTTTTTCCTTCGAATTTACGCCATTGCTCACTAGAATGTCTCATGTCTGACAATTCAGCCATTATTATTTGTCCTCCACCCTAGTTTTTTTTTATTTCCTTGATGAGATTTTCCATAGAATTGTTGATGGTAGTGGTGACAATGCGATTGTGGAACAGGATTTCTTAGTACCTAACCATAATTAGGTCTCTAGTGTGATCTTAGGCTTAGCTGCAGGAGAGAAGGGAAAAGAAAGGATGCCAACTCATTTCAGGAAAATTTGCTAGTTGATTTTTTATTTTTCACTTCAAATAGCTGTCACGCACTTGCTTGAGCTTATGCTTGCAACTTGCATAAGAATAAACTTTCTTGAAAGATGTCTAAGGGTGAAATAAGCTATACTTAAAAGGTTGATGCTTGGTAGTTTGTATTCATCCTTTTTAGTCCTTTAGACGTCCCTTACCTTTTAAATAGGTGAACGCTGTGATACAATGGAAAATGGACACAGCCAATGGTGAACGTGACTTTTCTTTGCATGATAATGTAAGCAAAATTGAGATATAAATGTTCGTGGCTTGGGCCATATATCCTTACCTTCATGGACAACCTATCACGGTCTTGCTTTATGAAGTCATTTTAGGTGCAAGCATGCAAACTTAAATAGTAAAATCAATCGTTGTTGCATTACAGGGTTCAAATTCATATACTTCAAAACTCAACCAGCCATTACATAAAATATAAATGTAAGCGGCATAGGGCTAAGGCCTAAGGGTGTATTTACATACAATGGTTAATGTTGGAATGTTTGAATGGCTAATATGTAACTGGTGAGACCCTATGATTCATAAACATATGCCACATTTCCTCTTCATAATTGCAAAGAAATCTGTGCTTCTGCGGTTGGTTCACCTGATTATTATTATTCAGAACCAACTTCACGTTCTATTTTCTGTATTTTGCTATTTGGTGTTCTATATCTCCAAGTGTCAAAGCATATATGTCGACCCTAGAATCTACACTTACAGTGCGATTCCTTCTGCTATCTTTCTAATTTATCATCTGATATGCAATGAACCACAATTTTGCCAAGGCAAAATGAAACTTAAAAAGAGATTATGTTTATTGCCTGGAACACTCTAGTCTCCTCCTCCTCAGACCAAGGTATCCGTGCAGTGGTTACTGCTAATTTTGCCACCCGCAATAGGAGGAACAGCACGAATCATTAGACTCTGAAAAAATGCTACCATCTGAAATACAACATGTGATGTGTTAAGTGAGTGACAACCAGTTAACAAATGATGAAATATTCAGTCAGCCAAGAGAAATTACATCAATGATCATATACCCATATCTTGTTAATGCATGTAAGTTAATGCTATTGTTGCTGTCCGCACCAACATTAAATGATGAATGTTGAGGTGGAAAGATAATCTTACCAGTGCTAGCCCAAGGCACATTAGACTGAAGCCAGGAAAATAAAACGGTGCTTCTTCTGACAGGAACAAGGCTGCATTCGATGGATGTAGAAGCTTATTAGTTTCTTTTCCCCCCTAATTCAGTAGTTAGTACTATATATTCCGTTAGATTTTGCTCTTAATTAATAGTTATACCTGTCAGTGGACTGAAGATTAATGGAGCAATGATGTTGGCGAAGGAACTAATTGCTGAAAGACATCCTTGAACCATTCCCTAAATCAAAGACTGACCAGTTAGTCTAAAAGCAAAACGAAGAGATAAATTCTGTACACATATAAGTTTGAAGTTTAACGAAGTTGTCACTCAAGACTACCAATGTACTTTCAACAACAGAATTATTGTTCTAGTTTTCAATGAACTCTCTGAGAACACGCTTAAGCAAATGTGTTAAATGTAGGAAATGCAAGGCCTTTTTTCATTAGGGATACCTGTTCAGTAGGTCCAACTTGTTTTGATGCAATGCTGCATAACTGTGCCAGCCAAGTTGTGAGATATCAGAGTAGAATTTCAAAGTAATTAAACAAAAATAATTCGGTAGAGGGTGTAACAGATACAAGTAAGAAACTTACACTTGGGCGCACAAAAACTGCAAACACAGAGCAACCTGCTAGAGCATAAGGAACCTGCATGGTTTTCAACATTCTTAGAGGCTTGTTAATTTCTAAAAGTGTTAAGAAAAATACAGTGTGTTAGAAGAAAATTACCCATGCTGTCCATGCTATGCTGTAGACAAAAACCTGCATAGCATCATATTGTGAAGCGTCATTATTAGTTTCAGTGCTCATTTGTAATACACTGTTAGGGATAAATATTATTATAGAAATCTTGGGAAGAGAGACTTGAATTTACATTTATGCTGCTAATTAAGAGCCCTGTGGAGAGCAGCTTGTCCTCTCCTATCACAGGCACTAAAATGGGCATGAAAAATAGCTGCAAGTACACAAAACCAACCACATGGCAATTGGAACAGTAGCTTTTCCAATGGAATTTCGGGAAACTGAATATTCAATTGATTAAAGATCAAGTTATTGTAAAATAACACACAGTTAGCTATGCTAGGACTCAAGGCTTACTTGTGCAAGAGTGGCTCCAATCCCAGTAATCATTAACAAATCAGCAAACTGGTTCTTGTTGAATTGAAAACGTGCCTTCAAATAATACTGCATGTAGTACGAAATGTAATTAATTACTTTGTGCAATAGTTAGATCCTTCATTATGCAATAAAACTTGGGTGTTTTAATGTCTTTAATCAAAATTGAAGTTTCACTTCAAGACCTTCAAAGCAAACCTTACAAATTATTGAAGTAAAACTTTAATTCTGAGTGTAGAACAATACTAAAATTACTTCAAAGAACCACATTTAAGTTTGGTTCTATCCATAAGCTCAAGTAAAATCACAATATCTCACGATTTGACTATGAAGCAGTATCTGTTAAGAAAAAAAAGAGTATACAGAAAGCAGTACTTTACCAGCAATACAGCCATCAAGCCACCATCCGCAAGACTATTGAAGAACGAAACAATTGCTGCTTGGGAGAATGTGGGGCTGCGAAATTGCAAGTAAGATCAACACCTCTATCAAATTTCAAATAAGTTGGTACTAGGAAGGTGGCCTCAAAAGAGATTTTTTTGATTCGTGAGAATTGGAAGTCAAGTTAGGAAGTTTACAATAATTCACAATTCACGTATCCTGTCCAATCTATATAATACCAAATAATGCAATGCCATACGTACCTACACTTGAGCAAACAAATCAAATCCCCCAGCGAGGGAAGTTTCTTAAATGTTCCTGTTGCCCTTGGTGATGAATCATCCTCATCACATGGTTCCTCGATCTCTTTCAATAATGGCTGTCTCATGGCACCACCAGGCACACTATCCTTAAGGAAAATTCTCATGTACACCAATGCAACCATTGACAAGACTGAAGCAACCTGAACAATTAAACCAAATTGTAAGAACTAACAAGTTTTTATAGTTAGTTACAATGATGGAGTAACTAGGAACCATAATATAATAGATAGGAGAATGGAACCTGAAATGTTAAAGCAGTGGATAGGAAACGAGCAGCTAATGTTCCACCAACGAATGATGCTGATCCAACACCAGCAAGTATTCCGAATGCCGATGTTCGTTTCCCATCTGGAACCTTGTCTGCCTAATCAAACCAGCATAACATTTTATAGTAATTTGCATGCCATATATGGCTAGTATTAATATCTTAATTATGATTATTGAATTCACTTGGTAATGAGAAGTACCACGTATGCAAGAGCCAGGCAGTGGAAGGACCCTTCGCCTGCCATGGCAGCCAGAGTTTTCACCACATAGTACGCGTAGAAGAATTGGGTATCCCTGCTATATGCTAATATCACTGCAAATATTTCACATTAATATTTAGCCTATCAACCTTCATAAAAATATTATTTAGCCTATCACCACATAGTACGCTTTTGCTTCTTTTTTATTTTATTTTTAAGAATCACATATATGATATATCTTTTACACGAAACAATTTTGCTCGAGCAGGTTGGATTCAAACTCGGTAGTTATCATGTTTTTGTTTTAAAGTGTCCCTGTTTTTTTTTTAAGGATAGGTAATGATTTTTATTCAGTAGCATGCTTTAAAGTCAAACCCACTTTAAAATGTAATGTTTAAAAGTGAAAAATAAAAATGAATTTAATTACGTTTTTTAAACCAAAATAACCTTAATTTATAATTTTAATACCTAGTCAATAAATAATAAATACTATAAATTAGTAAAATCAATTTATTTTTTTCTCCTATGAGGATTGGAGATAACTACCACACACTAATTAATTAGATAGAAAGTAATTAAGTGAAAAAAGTGAAATGTGAGTCTTAATAATTTTAAAAATAATTTTAAGAAAATAATATAAATTATTAATAAATTTAATATTATTAATTAAATTAACTAACTTTAATGAATATGAATTAGTTAAAAAGGAAGAAAAAAGTATATTGATATTTATGCAGTGTTACAAATAAATGAAATGGAATGAAAGGTTGGCATTGCTTTTGTATCGGAAATGGGGTAAGGACTTTTTCTTTTTCGTTTTATTGGTCCGTAATACTGGTACAGTAATGTAAATGATTTGGCTTCCCACCAAGGGAGCACGCCCAAGAATTCATCAATAATGCATTCTTACGAATTTTTCTTTTGGAAAATAACCGTAAGAAAAATAGGAATATGTTTGGAGTCTCAGATCTAGTAAAATAAATTGATCTATCTGATAGTTAGTTCTCTCACCTAATAGGTTAATCTTTTGAGTTGGACTCTTTTATTGTGTTTACATCTTAACAATTAATATTTTTATTGAGTCCGCTAAAAAAAAGACTATCTATAGACTAGATTAAGATGTAAATTAAATATTTAATAGATGAATGGAATATAAGGGTGCAAATGGATGGAGTCACTTATTATTCAAACAGTTTAGATTAGATAATTTTTGTATTTGAATCATACTCGAATCGAATCGATCTTGAATTTTGATTGAGTGACAGGTTTAGAAACAGATTGATTTGAGTTGAATTTCTTTTTTTAAAAAAATCAATCCAAACCAATTCATTCAAATTTGATTGAATTTAGTCATGAATCAAACCCAATCCATACTGCTTATATCCCTAGTGGAACAGTCCAAGAAAAAAAGACTACCACCTTATCAATGCCCATAGACTAAAGGGAATAATAATATTAAAAATCTCACATTTAATGGAATAAACTATTTGATACGATAATGTTTCTTATTTTTTTCACTAATCTTTTGAATTGTACTCCAGTCTTTTACTTAAGTCCAACAAGAATACTAATAGTAAGCCTTTTAAAGGTTGTTAAGAGACTACTATAATTAAAATTTTCTTAAAGAGAATTTGAGAAAACTAAAAATATTAAATAGTGGATAGAATAATAGAAACAGACCTTGAGGAATGACAGAGACAGTGAGAGGAAGTGTGAGCAACGCTTTTCTGCCATATCGGTCGGACAAGTTTCCTATTAATGGTGTCATCACCACTGACCCCACTCCAGCCATCTGCAACATCAATTACAGTCAATTAGTGCTCATTTCACGATCCGTTCCATGTTTATTCTTTTTCTTAATTTCATGTGTCACAATTACCTTTTTGACTTGGGCTTCCACCACTAAAGTGGAATAGTGCATGCACTGATGCACATGTAATGAAACCAAAATTTGATCCAAACTGTAAAAGTAAAGCAGAAACTAGGCTTGGCTTGGCATGAGTGAAGTTGAAGAGAAGACAAAGGTAAAGAATGGTCATGGTCTCCAAAAGGGGTCACAATAAAAGTGTGTGCTATTGGTTTAATAAAAAGACTCTTACTAATTAATATTTTTGGGACATTTATTAATTTTTTTTATAAAAAAAATTACTGTTGAAATTATAAGACAAACAAAAAAAATTATAAATAACATGATTTTATGCATTTCAATAAAATCATTTTTCTTTTAGTTCCTTAACCAATACTTTTAGCATTTGTCTAACAAAAATTATTTGACAATTTCAATGATTATTTCACAAATGAATAGAGTTGGTATATGTGGTTGGGTGGGTGTATAATTGTGTAAGAAGAATTTTTTTTACACTGACTTTTTCTTACATTTTTTTCTTCTTTTTATTGTACTTCTCATATTTGTTTTCTATTTTTACTTCTTTCATTAACCCATTTCACACGTTACACGTGAGTGTAAAAAAAAAAAAACATTATCATATACAAACTACAAAAAAATGATCAAATATAAGAGTGAAATGTAAACTATATAAACTAAGCAACAAGAAGAGTTTAATAAGTATGGATGTGTGCACACAGCACAGCTAAAAAGTGAAAGTACAAATTATGTTTATGTATAAAAAGACGAATTTCGCTTGATAACTTAATTTGGCTTTTATAGCATGAAGTGACTTTCAAGTTCAACCTAATTAAAAACTTGTAACTTTCTGATTTATGGACAAAAGAAAATTGAATATAACGAGATATATCACGTCAATTTGTTTATACTAATGTTTGGGTTGACTTAATTAGTAGGATTTCATAGATTACATACCGAAACTTGAAATACGTCATATAAAATATGGAGTAACGTCCCTTCTTTCTCAATTTTTCACAACCCCAAAAAATATTATGTCTAACAACCAAGTCTATCTAGGTAGATGCTAAGAATATATAGGTAGTTACACTTTAATTGAGTCATTTTATTTGTATAATATGTTTATTTTTTGTCTTTTTATTGCATCAACTATTTTATTATACAGTTCTTTCTCTCTTTCTTTGTCGTATATTCTATTGTAAAAGAATATTATATGAACATATTTTTTGTATACGACTGAGAAAATCTCCCCCCAAAAGAAAGCCTTGCCTATAGGCGGATAAATACATATATTTTTGGAAGGTAGTTTTTCTTGAGAAATTATTTTTGTACAACAGAATTATAAAAAAAGTAGTATTACAAAAATGTTATATAAATAATATAACTTGTTTTTTCTATCTCAACACTAGTTTTTATTTATAAAATCTCGCATATCTTATTTGTAGTATTATGAATAGTTTTAAAATATTGTACAGAATTGTTTAAATGGAGTCTTGATAAATATCCATCCCAAAATGAAATGAAGAGGGGAGAGATAGTAAGGAAAAAAAAAGTAGAGAAAAAAGTAAGAGAGGTAGTAAATAATATGATAAAAAAAGAAAATGACATTGAAAAAAGAAGTAAGTGAATCTTGACAGGAGTAAGACAATTGGTACTTTTTTTAATAAATGTCTTTAACCATGGTCTTCTGTTATAATTGTGAAGTGTGAACATGAAAAAAGAAACAAGAATATACTACCATAAAACAATGGTAGCGATTCCGGAAATCTACCGCTACGTGAATATTTCAACCGAAACCAAAATTTCATCTCCGAGTTCCACATGAAATTGATGAATTATGAAATTGTCATGGAGTCTCAGTTAATTCCCCCCCCCCCCCCCCCTCTGTTACTGTTAATGCATGGAAGCATGTATGTTGCGAAAGAGTACTGAAAGAATTTTAGAATGAGCAACGTGAAAGTATCTTCGTGGCCTATGGTATACAATTATATATGAAAGAAAATACCATTTAGAACTAGACGGGTTTAATTTGTTTGAGGGGAGCATGGTGTACACAGAAAATGAAGATTGAAATGGAGGAAATAATTAAAGAGAGAAAAAAAAGATCAGTATGATGATATATACTCACAGCTTGTTGGAAGCCAGAGAGGTAAATGGCAAGGGAACACTGATCTTGACCAGGGCAAAGTGCTGCCATGGTAACGTCGGTGATTGCCGGAAGAACTATGACACCACCAAACCCCGTCACAAACATTGTCACAAAAAGGTGGCCCAGTCCTCCTAATCCCTCCATTCCTAAACGGATCAATTATTCAATTTTCTCACTTCACTAGCTTGCAAGAGTTGAACGTTAGGTGGTATAAATGGAACAAGTTTATATGCATACTATTGTTGCTACCATGATTCGGTTGGTTGTGTCTTGTACCCAATTTGTAATAATTAAGTGAGTGGAGTGAGAGTGTGACCAAGAGAGAGAAAAGAAGATTCCAAATGTGCTTTTAAGATATTAACAACAATGCAAGCAAGCAAAGCAAAAGGACCAAGAGACGTAGCTTCCAAGTTGCTGAAAGTACTATTTTGTGAGGGCCTTAACGAAAGTTCATGGGTTATTGGATTTACCGTATTGTGTTGGCATTGTATAAAAGCAATTATATTGCGATGTGGCTTGGGGAGCATTGAGCATATAACAATCGCACGCATGCACCTTTCACCTTCGTGTGAACGTCACGTTTGGCCTCCATTTTCAACATAGATGGCGTGACATCTCTTTCTATCTCTTACTTTATTACATACTAATCTATTTTCTTTTTTAGTTTAGTTAACCGCTATTTCTTCATGCTGATTCTTGTATTATGTCTCCTTATAGTAGTTGGTAGTTGAAAATCAGGAACAGGGAAGAAAATAAAGGGAGACTAATATAGCCATTAAAAAAAATAGTTCAAGATTGTACATTTCTCTTGACTTAATAATTTGCACACCCAACATACATATACTTGGAAATATTTTAGCGGTCGTTAAATATTTGGCTATGAGAAATGTGACATTTAATTTGCACTTTTGGCCCCGCCAAGAAATTAAACATGTTAGATATGGAAAAACTGTTGAGTATTGGAGTTTAGTTACATGAATCAAAAGTGAAAATGCAGTAGAATTGAATTTAGCTAGTTAGGAGAGAAAAAATAAGATAGTGGGAAACAAATATAGGAGAATCATCCTAGAGAGTAAAGACCCTCCAAATTATAAATATTTCAGTTCTCTCTCTCTTTTTTTTTTTTTTCTTATCATTTTATTTTCACTTGGATTTGAAGAGAATTTCATGTCACCACAGTCCATGGATTGAGTGAACAGTTTAATTAGAAGCTAATGAACAACGATAGAGTGGGGCACTTGATGATGATTTGCGTGAACGATGCTAACTTTATTATTGAACTTAGTAGTTCACTCAGTTATCCAATATCCTGCATAAATAGATACATAAACAGTTCGAGTTAGAATTTTTAATTTCTTAATTGAATTTTCTATCACCTACATGTGCATGCTTTAGAGAGGAGAGGAATATCATATATCTATGGTGCGTGAATAGCTTAACCTAACGATGACAAAAACGTGAAATGACCTTTGCAGTTTCCTACAAGAAATGGTTAAATCTGCAATCATTATTGAGATGGTTATGGTATGTTAATTAGTTGAAAATGAATATAGTTTTAGTTAATGGGCAGCGACTTTAAACTTTTTCTTTTTAATCAAGTTATTCCTAGATCGAAAATCAAGGATTAATTCCTCGAAATATTGAGATTTATTTTAAAAATTATCTCTTTGTATATAATGAATGATGCAATTAAACTTTCTCGTTTTAGTTCTACGAGTGAATGATTTGCAATTAATTATATGTTGAAGAAAACAATCGGGTATTTCGGGTCCCTTTCTTTCTCAAAAAAGAGAAAGCAAACTGTAGGATTATTCAACATGTAAATAAAAAGAGAAATATCACGCAAACTTTAGTTTTGTCTTCTTTTTTTTTTCATCTTTTTCTTTTTCAATTCTTTTGATTAACTCTCTTTACGTACAGTGTATATATCAAACACCAATTAAGAATATACATTGGGAAAAGAATATATAGAAAGAGATTACATTTTGACTCGGTATCGTTCTACATTTATAGCATAAATTTGTGTAATCCTTACATAGCACAATGCTAAGGCACAACAAATTAAAAAAAAAGTATTATAATAATAATAAAAATGATTAAGTTCGTATTAAAAATTGTAATAATATTTTAAACTTTTAATTAACTGTGCATATATAAGCCTCATGCAAGAATTAAAAGTAAAGAATTCTCTATCAAGTCTCAAAAGTAGTGACTATGGGTGAATAACAGAACAACTTACTAGGTTTTTGCCACTTTAACAAAGAAGCAAATGCTTTTGTTTTTCGGCTGAAAGGGGTGAATCGGGAATACTTGAGCAGCGGTTGAAGTATCTAGGTTCGGCTATTGATTTATGATCTCACTGTAATTTCTTTTTGTCTCCATAGTAACTTTTTTTCCTCTTTTCTTTGAAGGCTGAAACAAATTTTATTTTTTTAATAATATTTTTAGTTTTGGTCTTTATAAAATTATATTTTTTAAAATGATTCATATAATTTTTTTTAGGTTTTGGTTCTTATTATTTTGTTTTAGTCCTTATATAATATTTTTTTTTTTAATTTTAGGTTCCTATAATATTTTGCTGACTTTAAATTATTCCTTTGGAAAATATTTGATAGGATTAAAAACAGATAATCTACATATTAAAAGGACTAAAATAAAATAATAAAGATTAAAACAAAAAAAAAATTGCAAGAATTATTTAAAAATAATAATTTTATAAGAACCAAAACCAAAAATCAGTATATTCTAAGAATATAAAACATATTTAAACATTTTTTTTCAATATTTTAAACATAAAACATAGTTACTTTTTTCTTGATGATTGG
This sequence comes from Glycine tomentella, assembly GCA_007407185.1. NCBI lineage: Eukaryota > Viridiplantae > Streptophyta > Magnoliopsida > Fabales > Fabaceae > Glycine > Glycine tomentella. Next base: position 750,221 of record PYAF01005611.1, read on the forward strand.
GATGTCTATATTCACATTCTCTTATTTGTATTGGATATCAGGATGGATAATACTTTTGTCACTAGTTAGATGTCAATTTCCGAGGTTTAATTGTGGTGTGAGTCACTCTGGAGATTGTGGGCCCGACTGGAAAATGGCCCAAACAACAAGACTAACTCAACTGACCCAATCCAATTGCACACAACATTAATTCTCTTACTTGGACAAAAAAAAGTGAAAAAATACTTATAGGATAAATATGGACAGGAAACTGAAAAGATATTTGAGCAGGTAATGAGGAAAAAGAAAAAATATATTTATACAAATATATTATTCAGCGTTTCTGCGTAGTTGGTCTAAATAGCGCTTATTGTTACTGTTTTGTAGGATTTGTGTAAAATTAGTACTTTAAAATAGCAGAATGTGATCTGTTTATCTTTATTGTTTTAGTTAGTTGAATGAATATTTTAGTCAATTAGTTCTTACTACTATAATTTAAGATCTTATTAGTTTGTTTGTGTTGGTAGATCAAGATTCCTGTTGTCTTATCTAACTACTTGTTTTTTCAAGTATTATAAACGTAAAGGTTAAATCATGAATAAATATTTATACAAAAAAAACATAAATAAATATTGAATTTCGGCAAAAAATTAAATTAAATACAATTTAATTATTTAATTAGGTAAATTGTGCAATTTTGGAAAAATTTGGCAAAATGGGGTCACCAAACACGCCCTGCTTAGGCGTGTTTAAACATGCCCAAGCTAGGCGTGTTTAAACACACCCAGGCAGGGCGTGTTTGGCCCCCTTTTGCCTATATAAGTCCCTGACAATGTCATTTGGTCCATTGCGCCTTCTATCTAAAAATCGCTCTGCCTTCTCTCTAAAGCTTGGGTCTTGATATCCTCTGAAGCGAAGCCCTGTCGAATTCGAAGCGTTGCTGACAAGTAAGTCGAGTTAACTGATTGTGCTTTGTATTTAGTTTGTTGTATTATTAAATTAAAAAATTGTTAGGATCATATGAACTTGTTAGCGACATATATACTAGGTTAGTGACTACGGATATAGGTATTCCAGTTTATTTTAGGGTTTGGATTCATAGTGTGTTGTGGTGACGTTTTAGGGTTTAGGTTTAGTGTTGATACTGTGATTAAGGTTTATAGGGTGAGTAGGGTTTAAGTGTTTCAGCTGAGGGTTTAGGTACCGGGGAACACACCTAGGGTTGAATTGTTACGGTGGAAGGGTTTAGGGTGCGTGTGTTGATTAGGGTTTAGGGTTTGGTGTACACACCTATGGTTTAGGGTAGCCGGCTTAAGTGTGTAGGGTTTATATGGTGATGAGGGGTTAGGTGAGGGGGAACACAACTAGGGTTTAGGGTATCTGTGTGAGGGTTTAAGGCGTATGTGGTGGTTAGGGTGTATGGGTTGGCGTGACAGGACCTAGGGTTTAGGGGTGTGTGTTGAATAGGGTTTAGGGTTTGGTGTACACACCTACGGTTTAGGGTTTCCGGCTTAGGTGTGTAGGGTTTATATGGTGATGTAGGGTTTAGGGGTGTGTGTTGAATAGGGTTTAGGGTTTGGTGTACACACCCACGGTTTAGGGTTTTCGGCTTATGTGGTTAGGGTTTATATGGTGATGAGGGATTAGGTGAGTGGGAACACAACTAGGGTTTATGGGAATCTGTGTGAGGGTTTAAGACGTAAGTGGTGGATAGGGTGTATGGGTTGGCGTGACTGGACCTAGGGTTTAGGTTGTGTAAACAAGACCACTTCTTTATGACTTTGTGTCTTTGACACACTTTCTTT
>PYAF01005611.1:755814-767550 GCA_007407185.1 Glycine tomentella
CATCAACCCTAATCACCACGTCACACCTAAACCATAACCAGGCACACACAAACCCTAGCTTTGTATCCCAACCCATATACCCTAATCACCATGTCAACCATCACCCCTAAACCCGATTTACATACACCATAATCATAATCACTACCTCAGGGCCTAAACCCTAATCACAACATAAGCCCCAATAACAATGTCCCCCAGGCCATAAACCCTAATAACAATGTCAACCCTAATAACAATGTAATCCTAAACCGAATAACGTAACCCTAATCACTAGCCCACATCCCTAAATCCTAATCTCATCGTAAACCCTAATCCTAACCCGAATTAAGTAACCCTAATCACTAGCCCACACCCTAAACCATAATCACATCGTCAACCTAATCCTAAATCCAATTACGTTACCCTAATCACTAGCCCACACCCTAAACCCTACTCACATCATAAACCCTAATCCTAAACCAAATTACGTAACCCTAATCACAAGCCCACACCCTAAACCCTAATCCCATCATAAACCCTAATCCTAACCCGAATTAAGTAACCCTAATCACTAGCCCACACCCTAAACCCTAATCACATCGTCAACCTAATCCTAAATCCAATTACGTTACCCTAATCACTAGCCCACACCCTAAACCCTACTCACATCATAAACCCTAATCCTAAACCAAATTACGTAACCCTAATCACTAGCCCACACCCTAAACCCTAATCACATCGTAAACCCTAAACTAAACTGGAACAGCTAAAACCCTACTCACTAACCTAATATATATGTCGCTAACAAGTTCATATGATCCTAGCAATTTTCTAATTTAAAAATACAACAAACTAAATACAAAGCACAATTAGTTAAATGGACTTACTAGTTGACAGCGCTTCAAATTCGGCAGGGCTTCGCTTCAGACAAATCAGCACCCAAAATCTAGAGAAAAGGCAGACCTAATTCTAGAGAGAAGGCGCGAATCCTCAAATGTCACTTTCAGCGAGTATATATAGGCAAAGGGGGCCAAACAAGCCTTGCCGGGGCGTGTTTGGTGACCCCAAATTGCCAATTATTTCCAAAATTGCACCATTTACCTAATTAAATAATTAAATTGTATTTAATTTAATTTTTTGTCATTGAATTCCATTGCTTCATTTTGCATCTTTCTTCACTTTAATTAAAACAAGAGAAATTTTATTCTTTAACTATTTTTTACCTCTCCTTTTGCCTCTATTGTTCTCAATTAATTGTTTGTTAAAACGAGTCATCAATTGGCATCAAGAGTTGTCAATTGTTACAGGATCTATGACTTGAAATCTATAACAAATCTTTCGCATGTTTCAAAGAGAAACCTATGACTTTCGAAAAGTGAGAATGGAAAATTACTTATAGAGGCATTAGGTACTTGATAACTGAGGAAGAAGATTGTAAAGTTCCATTGCTATCACAATAATACCATGTCTATTTGTTGGTATTTCAATAGCCATTTTCATGGAAATTATAACTCTTAGAATAACATAAGCAATTTGAGATCATCTAAGTGAATAATACGCAAGAGATAAAAATAAACGAAAACATACAAGTGTTGAATTTTTAAAAGAATTTGAGTTGTAAAAAATGGTTTTGATCAATTAAAGAATAGTTAGAGACTGCTTAATATTGTAAAAAAGGTAAGGTTATTGGATAATTATTAACTAATTTTAGATTTGTAGAAAATAAAATCTTAACAACAATTTAAGAAAAATATAAAACATCTATATCCACCTTCGATCTGTGTAATTAAGATCGTTTTGGCAAAAGTATTGCAAGGTAAACTTGGATTGTTGATGAAGATCGGAGGAGGACTAACTATTTGTGGCTATTTGTTTTCTCAAACAGTGATTATATATATGTTATAAATTGGATACTTAATAAATTACCAATCACAAGACCAACGAGAAGAAGAAGATTTTTAGATATTTAAGGTCACCTAACATTACCAAATATAGAAATAGGTAAAATGAATTTGTTAATTTAGGTCAGTTGATAGAAAAAGATTGAAAATTTGTTTTAGAAACTGGCATAAGCTGGAAGGACCACTGAAACATGCTACAACAGAGCTATTGATGTCAATATATATATACAGAAAAATCATATTTGTACAACAAAATATATAATTAAGAGAGAAAGAAATAAAAGGGATATATGTCTATTTTTTTGAAATCTAGAAATGTGATAATATTCCAATGGATCTTTATGTAAAAGACTAATTAAAGTTTATTGTATGATCAATTGATATTTTAAAATTTTAACATATTAAATGTTTTTTTAATTCAACATGTTCTCCGGCAAGTATTATTGCCATTTATCATTTTTTTAAGAAGAATACTTTTTATGTTATCACACATGCTAAACACTTTTACAAGTCTTACAAAAATATTTTGTACATATAACCCTTGGATCGTTGATGAAGAGGAGGAGGCCTAGGCTGACTATTTGTGGCTATTTGTTTCTCGAACAGTGATTATATGTTGTAAATAAGTTGGATACTTGATGGTAATTAATGAATTACCAATTACATGACCAACGGGAGAGAATAAGATTTTTAGATTTTTAAAATCACTTAACATTACCAAATTCAAAGATATAAGTTTGGTTGGATGATAAAGAAAGAAGAAAAAAAAATATCACAGGTTTGATATCTCATGCTAATAAAATTTACAAATTAACAATAATGAATTCGTTAATGTAGGTGGAAGGACCACTAAAACATGCATGCTACAACAGACATATTTCTTTTATGTTATCACACACTAAACAATTTTACAAGTTTAAAAAAATATGTTGTATCGAAACATAAAATAACATCTGTTTTAGTTAAAAAGTTTTTATTAAAATCACCTCAACTTTTGTCCAATTAATATATTTTTTTAAAAAAAAAATTTAATAATACAAAATTTTGTATTTCAGAGATATGTTTTCTTTTCTCTCTCTCTCTTTTTTTTTTTCCTTTCCAAATTTTGGAAATTATCCTTTTCCATTTCTTATATCATTACATTTATCCTTAGGATATTCATGTTGTTGATAATGAGATTGTGAGGCTGATTCTCAGTTTGGTTGGCTGAGTTGAGTTCGTCTTGTAGTGCCTACAATCTGCAGTGACTCACAAGTCACAACTTAACCCTCATTAAACGCGGAAAGTAGACTGCAAATTAACTTGTGACAAAAATGTTGTTCTCATGCAATATTCCACTTAAAAATTCACCCTTAACCTAAGACACGTAGGGTGTGCAAGCTTCATACTAACTGGTAAACTTTCCGACCGATGAAGAGACTTAAGTTCCTAGGGAAATTTATTTGTATGGTCAAACCATCACATATATATCAATAGTCTCCATCAATATATATTCACGTACATGACATGTTGCTTAATATTTTAATATACCCAATTACATAAAATTTGATCAAAATCATAGACACACGAACATATAGTAATTTATATATCTTCTCTTATTAGGTAATCAGTGGAGTTAGCAAAAGAGATTTCACCGACCATGTCATTCGCTGATTCACCGAAATATGATATTGAGTTCGATCGGCACTTTTAAAAAAAAAGTAGCAAGCTGTGTACGTAATATTTTAATATATCTCGTTATTTTTTAACGTTTAAAAATTGTTTGAGAAGGGATTCTATTATTTTAACATTAACAAAATTACATCAAATGTACTATTATATTATTTTAATTTATCTTAATAATCTTTTATATATTCACATATCATAAAACTATTTTTTTAACTTAAAGAGAAATAATATTTAATATTTATAAAATACTTAACGAAGAAGTCTCCTGATTATATCTTTTCTGTCAATAAACTTAAAAAGTTGAATTTTGAAAGAAAAAAAAATTAAATGGATTCGAATATACATACTAGTATACTAGTGTTCCTAATTCTCAATGATATCATATATAATCTCGTAGCGAACTAAGATGTTACGTGATTTGGCATCTGCCAAGTTTGATTGAGATAAACTTGAAATGTCATGTGATATATAATCTTGCATTTACAAGTTAACGTTTACAAAACTATTTTTAGGGAAAAAGAAGGAAATGTAAAAATAAATAAAAATTTATTAGCAACGAATAATTATAATTTGTTTTATGCAGAAGTTGATATTTATATTAATTTGTGTGAAGTAACGAGAAAAATGTTTTAATTTGGGAAAAGAAGCAAACAATATAAAAATTATGCCATCTTTATATGTTTGGCGAAGATAGATCTTTTCAAAAGTTTCGTATAAGCTATTCTTATTAACTAGTGTGGTCCTTGGAGAACTGAAGAAAATATGGTAAAAATATCTTAGAGTATCTCCAATGCAATAAATTCAATTGGGTTTTTTAAGTACTTTTTTATGGTCTTCGTAGTACTTTTAATGGTCCCCGCAGTGTCATGTCATTTCTAAGAAACTCATCTAATATTTTGCTTCAATGCAAGAAATCACAAGAAACTAAAAAAAATTCACATATTTATATTTTTCTAATAAAACTTAACATTTTTTCAATTTTCATAAATATAAATTAAAATAAATAAAATAAAATGCGTAACAATATAAAACTAAATTTTACATAATAATAAATAATTAAACACAATAACATCGAAATAAATAAAAAACCTAGACCTCGAAAAAAAAATTACATAAATTTAGTTATTGTAATTTTCGTTTCCGAAACATTCCCAAATATGCTTAACTTAATCTGCTTGGAGTTATCGATGTTTTTGTTTGTCGTGTTCTGCTCTCCTTTGAAGGTATGTTGATCTGATACTAGGGTGAACACCTAAAGATACTTCGAATGTTGACGTGTTGTTACCTACATTATCGTAATCAATATTACTTTGATATGTGTCACATTCGTCCTCGACAATCATGTTATGCAATATGATGCATCCATAGATGATATTCTTCATTTTGACAATATCCTAAAAACGTGACGGACCACGTATAATTGCGAATCGAGATTGGAGCACTCTGAACGCCCGTTCTACATCTTTTCTTGCCTATTCTTGCCGTTGAGCTAATAATTTTCATTTTTCTCCTTGTGACATTGAGATGGTCTTCACAAATGTAACATAGTCTGGATAAATACCATCGGCTAAATAGTATCTCATATTATATTGGGTTCTATTCAATGTGTATTGCACTGCGGGAGCACGTGCCGACAAAACTTCATCAAACACATTACATCCATTTAACACAGTAATGTCATTATTTGAACCCGCGGTGCCAAAAAATGCATGCCAAATCCACAAGTCTTGTGATGCAACAACTTCAAGAATGATTGTTGGGTTGCGATGATCACCTCGACAAAATTGACCTTTCCATGCAACAGGACAATTTTTCCATTCCCAGTGCATACAATCAATAGAACCTAACGTACCTGGAAATTCACGTGCTGCTCCCACTTGTAGTAGTCGTTCGGTGTCTTCATTACTTGGTCTCCTCAAGTACTCATTCCCAAATATGGTGCAGATGCCTGATACAAATCGCTCCAAGCATTCCACGCAGTTGTTTCACCAATTCGAACATATTCGTCCACGCTGTTAGCAGGTGAGCCATAAGCCAAAATACGAAGTGCAGCTGTGCAGTTTTGTAATGGAGATAGTCCTCTTTGACCCAGTGCATCGAACCTCGCTTGAAAGTACTCATCATGATTGCTGAGCCCATCTACAATACGAAGAAACACATGCCTTCGCATGCGAAATCTTCGTCGGAACTGATTCTCTGTGTGCACAGGATTTACTGAAAAGTAGTCATTGAACAATCGATCATGACCTTCTTCACGATTTCGATGTACCACTCTTCTTTGCATACGCCTGAAGGAGTTGCCATGTAGTTGTTGTTGGCTCTGAAGTATTAACCTAATGAGGTCTTCATCGGTATTGTCTTCCAATTCCTCGTTTATCTTTTGATCTAAAACTTCATCTAAATCGACGTTTGAATCCATTATATGGTATCTAAAGTGTTTGAAATGAGAGAGATATATTGCGTAAATTGAGTGAGAACATGTGAAAATGATCAAACAATAGACATTTATATAGCTTCATTTCCAACGGCTAGTTTTATAATGGCTAGTTTTCTAACGTCTAGTTTTCAACGGCTAGTTTTATAATGGCTACTTTTATAATGGCTAGTTTTATAACGACAAGTTTTCCAACAGCTTGTTTCGGTTGAAAATTTTCAATATAACATACAACAATGACCTACATTGTTAATAATTGCATACAAAGTAACTGACAAACAACTAATTCAAACATAAGGACTAAAATTTAATTAAATAATTTCTTCCTAATATGGTCATAATATTTTTCGTGGTCTTTGTGTTGTCTTTCTGACATGTTGGATGTATCCTTCATGAGGATTTCATACTCCATGCGTCGTTCCTGATCTTGCATACGTCTTTCTTGTGCCTCCTTTAACTGAATAAGTTTTAATGTGTTTGCATTCTTCTCATTCATTTCACTTTCTATGCTAGATAAATCGATATTGCTAGAAGCTTGTTTTCCTTTGCTCTTTCTTTTTACGGCTTTTTGTCCCATTGGGCGAGACATTGGTGATGACTCATCATATTCTTCGACTTCAATGGGTGTCTTTGTGTTAGAAGACGATGAGTAATTTCCGTCTTTAGAAACCTTTGTTCTTTTTGAAGTATTTGACATAAATTCTGCATCGAATTTTGGTTGATCTTTTAATAACAACCAAGCATGCTCAACCTTAAATTTTTTACCTGTATCCTGCGAGTAAATCAAATGAGCATTAGTCATACAATCCTTCTCTGAACTTCCACTTCTCCTATGCTTATCGGCTTGTTTGTAGCACCCATTAAATTTTTGAACTGCTGGGTGGACCTTATTCCATCTTGATTTCAACTGCGTCGAGCTTCTTTGACAAAATAACCCGCTTTCACGCACATCGTCATTATTGTACTCATTTGTGATTCTTGACCAATATTGCTTTGATGTTTGGTCAACACCGATTATTGAGTCTTTTGACACATTGAGCCACAATCGGACGAGAATCACATCTTCTACCACCGAGAATGTTGTACGTGATTTTTTTCCACTGCCATGGTGATCGCCCTTGTCTAGTTGAATATTGTCTACACCGATTATAGATTCAACTTCATTGATAGGGGGTGAAATATTGGATAGAGAAGGCTTATAACACGTGTTTGGATTGGTGGGGGTGATGGTTGACTACAAAATTGTGGAGTTTGAGAACTACCACTGGTAGGTAACTCCACATTAGACGGAGGATGCATATACCACATGTGTGGAGGTGGTGGATACATAACATATTGAGGTGGATTTTGCGAATTTTCACTAGTATGTGGAGGTAGTGGATACATAACATATTGTGGTGGATTTGTGGAATTTTCACTGGTAGGAAGTGGTTGATTTTGCAAATAATTGTAGACACTTTGATAATTGTATTGATTGGGATCCATTTCAAAGAAAATAAAAAAGATTGAAGATAAAATGAAACACAAACAGTTAGAAATGAAACTTGAAACTTGCAGTGCAAAGAAGAAGAAAAAATTACCTATATTTATAAACAAACATTCATTTGACCATTATGTGCCTCCAACGGATATATTTTGTTATTGGTAATTTTTTTTGTTTGCATTTATTTCTTAACGTTAACTTTTCTTTACATTAAAGGTTACACTTTTTTGCATTTATTTTACGGTTAGACTTTATTTTTTAATCTTCTCTTCCACTTTGCATTTTTCTATTTCTATCTAATGGCTCTTTTTTTTTTTCATTTCTATCTAACGGCTCTTTTTTTTTCTTTCTATCCACGCGTCCCTTCATCTGGTCCATCACAAGAAGCTTCCCAGAACCCCTCCCCCTTCCACACGTTCCCTCAGTCTCTCTTCACTCTCAAACCACTCAGCCTCAATCTCTCTCACAAAACCACAGCTAGCCTTCACTCTCAAATCCAATCACGCGTCCCTCAGCCTCTCCTCCTCTCACAAAACCCAACCCTCTCCTTTCTTCCTTCTCCTCTCACAAAACCCAACCCTCTCCTCTCTTCCACTCAGCCCCTACCCTAAACCTCGTCCATTTCTCTTCTCCCTTCCTCTCTCTGCTTCAAAAAGGCGAACAACAACAAGGAACGGGTCGCCATCGGGGTCGCCGTGGCTGTCGGGGTTGTCGTCGCTTCGCCCCTCTCTTCTTGAGGTCAGTATTGGTTATTGTTGTTGCAACTGTTCGTTCATCTTCCTCTCTCGATTCATGAATTTGATGTGCATGTGGTTTGGAATAACGGAAATAGGGGGTTTCACGTCAAAATAATGTTTTTTAATTGGGAAGAAACGGTTCCTTATATAAGGAACCCAACCTCTGCGGAAGAAACGAATTCCTCCACGTCATTGTACTCCAATGTAAGAGAAATCTCAAAGAACAGGTGATTAGGCTAAGAAACCCTTTAAACATCTCCTATTGAAGATGCTCTTATGGACCAATCATAAGATATTTTATAAGTTCTTCCAAACACTAGATCATAAGTTCAAATAAGTTATTTAGAAGCTGTTCCAATGGAACATAAGTGTTGTTGAAGCTAGAGAAGACCTTTAGGTTATACATGTCCACTCAAGTTGTGTTATGTGTGTGACTGATTTTAGTGTGGGAAAGGCTTGTGGGTCTTCCACATGGGCAAATGTGGTGCATAGGATAGAAATTATTTTCGAGATTTGTGTGAGACCATAGTAGGAATAAAAAACCTTACTTAACATCTAGCACGATGCTCTTAAAATCATAATCATTGTACATCAAATATGAAGTCCAAGTATAAGAAGAAACATATTCTCAAATATTCTTCGTCGTGGGCACACACTGCTTCAGTGATGCTCTAATCCAGTCATCGTTCACGATCAGATGCGGCATCCCATCTATGCACACACATTGCGCAGATTGAGATGTTCGTCGCAAGAGTAGCGATTGCAAGAGAAGAGTTTTCTTATGAATTGTAATTAGTCAATGCCTAAAAGATTATAAATATCTTTTATTTTAAATATGAAGAGCATGCAGTACGTAGTATATGTGGACATTGACATATTTGCCAATTTCAGTTATAAAGAAAACATAAATTAACTACTATGGAGCTGTCAATATCGTCATTTTGCCGCATGAAAATAAATGCCAGAAAGATATTCCAGCACGACAGATCAGAACGACCCTTGTTCATCTGCCTAGCTTGTTTTGATAAAATTGGTTAGGTTGATTGGCGTTTGGCACCAAAACATGCAATCCACGATGAAGCATCCTCCTTTCCATGCTGTTGCACTCAGAAAAATATAGACTTATCTGCAATCAGAAGTATACACACCTCTAATTTCAAGCTAAAATTCTCTTAATATCTTTTTCTTTTCAATGTTTTTATCTATTTTTCTAATAGAGACCAAGTGGAAACACAATTTTAATTATTTGAGTCTGATAAGATTCTTATGAACTACCAAAACTCTATTTCTATAAATATTTAAAATATGCTACTCTTCCTAACAATTTATTTATCATTCACTAAAATTTATTGGATCTCACATCTAAACACACATTTCATCAAAATTGATCTTCAACAAATTTAAATCAATAACAGAAAATGTAATAAAAAAATATCGTTAACATTTCTCTATTTAACATACTATATACTAATGTCATACTGGAACTCGATACCCACGTCAATTATGTTAGTTCTTTCTCCACTTACCCACGCAAACCATCGTCCTCATCTACAGTAGTCACCTTAGCAGGAGATGACGGTGACTTTGTTTTGAGTTGTGACTCATGTCACCAACTAATAACCATTTGTTTTTACACTTTGCTTCACGTATAGGGAATGTTTTACAAAACTTTTTATTAACAATTTATAATTACATATTTTTAATAAAATAAAGCTAATATTATTCTACATTTATTTATAAAATGGAGAGAATGTGAAAATTGCTACGAGATAATCTTACAAAGGCCATAAATACAAAGAAAGAATGTTGACAAAATACTATTTGACATATATTGTATAAAGTAACGTTATATCTTTTTATTAATTCTTCTAATACTTTATAAATATAGTATTAAATAAAAAAATATTTGGATTTAATATTTTCAAAATACAAAAAATATTTTTTCTCATCTTATAAATAAGGAGATTAACTTTTAATAAGACATTATATAAGAATGCTTTTTTTAAAAAAATATATATATTACTTATGTGAATGAATTTTGTGTAAAGCTTATTAAACTAGAGAAGTTTTATTTCTTATAAAAAATTTACCAAATTGAATATTAATAAAAATATATTAAAAAAGTGAAGCTTTAGACAACCGTTACACCCAATTTATGTGATGAGGGTTCCGTTCTTAGAAAATGTTGTCCTTTTCTCACGTATTTACATATCCACATGGCCGTAACCATTAAATAATATCTTGTGAGGTTCACTAAAGACGAATCATGCTAAAATAAAGCCGTATGCCTTTTGGAATTCTTCATAACAAAATCTGATGTTGACTGTGGCGTCTAACATGAACTACCTCATTTACGGATTAATCGATGAACCACTCATTTTTATCTACAGTAGCAGCAGGTCATTTATCGGAAGGAAAACAAAAAAAAAAATTGGTAACACAAAAAAAAAATATAATATTTTAATAGATAAATATTACCGAGTGAATAGGTTGCAGGTTTCAAATTACAAACTGATTACTTGCTGAACCGGTAAATTATTTATAATTTTTAATGATAAAAATTAAATTACTAGTAAACGTAAATGCCAATGGATTAATAACAATTTTAAATTGTTTCAGTTGGAGTTAACTTAGGGTAGCACTTTCATAAATAACATTTAAATTTAATTATTATAATATATAAAATAATAATATTAAATTCATTAAATCAAAAAATAAAATTTATATAAACAAATCATAGAAATAAATTATTTAAAAACAAACTATAAATATTTTTAAATTAAAAAATTATTAACACAATATAAAATAATTATAGATTTTTTAAAAATACTTAAAATATAATATAATTTAATGATATAATATAATTTGTCAATTAATTGAAACCATCTTTTCTTTATATTAAATTTATTAAATAATTATTTTATAAATAATATTCAATTAAGAAATTTATTAACAAAAAAAATATATTTATATATTTTTTAAAAATGTTTAAAATTTAATATTAATAAAATTACGTAATATATAACAAAGTTAAAAAAACAAGCTTACGACTTTAAAGTCGGATGGTGCTTGACGCACCCCCCTTTTTCATATGTTACAACGGATTTTGTTAATTTTTTTCTTTCTTTTCTATTTGACCCTTACATCAAGATTGTCTTCGTTCTTTTGCAACTCCCACCACCAACCTTGCAAGACTCACTGTTTTCATCAAAAATGACCATTAACAAAAACCTACAAGTCCAATTAAAATTAATTTGAAAAAATGAACATAAAAAATAACCTGTTTTTACTTAAAAACGACCATTAATTTTTTTAAATTGTTCGGCGGTTCCTGTGACTCCAATTTCTCCTTCAACGAGGGCTGCGAAAAGGTGTCGCCTGCGAATAGCAGATAATATATTTGGCTTTGATTCCCCGGATTCAGCTAAATCATTGGATGCTGCATATGCTCCTACAATTGCATCAAAAATTCCTTGGGTGGCTGTTTTCAGAAACCATGACCAGGAAGGAACCCTCTCTAGGGCAGGGGTGATG
>PYAF01005611.1:767650-777687 GCA_007407185.1 Glycine tomentella
TAAGGAACAACTTAAAAAAATTAAAATTAAAATCAAGAGCTTTCTCAATCAAAATCCAAACAAGCCATGTAGAACAAAGCACAACAAGATCCTGATCTACCCAGAAGAGATGGAGGCCGGTGTCGGGGAAGAAGCACAACGGGGAGGAGAGAGAAAATGATAAATTTATTGAATTATATTAAATTTTTTGATTTTTTTTATTATTATGTTTTCTTCTGCTCATGAACCTTTTTTTTTTTGTTGCCAATTTTTTTTTTGTTTTCCTTCCGGTAAATGACCTGCTATTGTAGGTAAAAATGGGTGATTCATCGATGAGTCCATAAATGGGGTGGTTCATGTTAGAATCGACCGATGTTGACATCAACCATAGTATATATAAAAAAAAATATACATATACAATTTCGCCTTAAAATTCAATTCCATGGACCACATTCAACAAAATTTATTAGCCATCTCTGTTCTTACCCTGTAGGCCTGTACGAAGTGAGGCTGCGGAGAGAAAAATCTAGAAAGTATATAGCATTCAACTAAATTTTGTCAAATGGGGCGAGCCAATAAATACGATTAATGACAGCTACAAGAGATGTGTATTTTCTTCTTCACAAACTAAATAAAATGAAAACAAATAAAAAAATAGTCATTTTCTTCTTTAAAAATTAAAAAAACAAATATAAATTAAAACACACATCGTAATAAATATAATATTGATTAATAAGGATAATTTATTTATTAATCTAAAATTCTGTTATAACAACGTTAGATAATGATAAAATCAATTTAAATTTCATTTTTTTAAGGATTAACTTAATGGTTATGCATTTTTGTTTGAGTTTCATATTTTAGATAATATATTGTTACACTAGAAATTTCAAAGCAAAAATATGAGATAGTAACTTATCCAAAATATGAAACTCAAACAAATTAAAATGTACAACCATTAAATTAATTCTTAAAAAAAATGAGACTTAAGTTGATTTTGTTACTATTTAATGTTGTCAAACAAATATTATGTTTATTTTAACTTATATTTGTTTTTATTTTTTTTAAAGTATTTATTATAATGTTATGCTTCCAATAATTTAAAAAAGGAGACAAGATGAAGATTAAATTATATTTTTGATAAAGTGCCAACAAATTCATTTCTGAATGTGTCACATAAACTCTTTCAATCAACCGTAAAGGATGAAAGTCTGATGGATTAATTTGTTGCATTTTTTTCACTTTTAGGGATAAAAATTTGAATTTTCATCTTTAAGAAAACGAAGTTGTCAACTTTTTACACATTTGAAGACAAAAATAACTAATTACCAAAAAAAAAAAAAACGTGATACCAAACCGCAGGAAGAGGAATGATTCAAGAGAATTATAAAGTAGAAACTGGCTAAACTAAAGTAAACACAGCTCTGCATAAAAATAAAAATAAAAGTAAACACGGCTCAATTATTAGATGAATTTTATAATATACCGCGTGAATGAATTGATTCAACATTATTCTAGATTAATCAGTGGTTCTAATCTCAAGTTAGAACATTGGATATGCAATTGCGACAGAAAATTTTGTGACTCAAAATGGTCTTAAGCAAATTTGTATCTGGTAAAAAAAATACTTATGCTCCAAAACAAAAACAAAAACAAATTTTTTATGAGACTCTATAAGCCCTAGCTAATCTAATCTATGTTGTGGGAGAAATTTGGGTCTAAATTCTCCGGGCATCTCTAACACTAACCTCCACCATAATCTAATGTATGTTTCGCAATTGTTTAGATTAAGATAGTGTGAACAGTTTTAACTTGAAACAATTTTCTGTGCCCATCTCCACCGAGAATCTAACTTGCTTCTTCTCCCTTGTATAGTTTGCAGATAAGATAACACGCTTACTTAACATGAAAAAACTCCACTGCATGCAAACGTGCCATTTTCATTATAATTGGCCCAACAAACAAATAAAAGTGCGGCAAACTTGAATATAGAGACCATGTGAGCGGTTGGAGAATTTGATTTCTATATTTATTAGTTCAGTATGATAGTCCGTAGAGTTATTATCATGATGGCATCTCCCTCTATATATTTTATCCATTGACTATGTTTAATAATTAAATTTAATACAGCAAGGATGCCAGATAACGAGACCAATAAATTTATCATTTTAGATTCATCCATCATGTCTATATATACGCATATACAAGGTTGGCTCAAGGCAGCTTCAACTTCCATAATTCATTCATATCCCTAGATAGCTTATATTCACACACAAAATTGTAATTTAGAAGAATGGAGTTAAAGGGTGCTTCATTGAGGAGAGGGTATGAGTTGTTGAAAGGTCAGAAGCAAAAGAAGAATAGATTAGCAAAGGAAAGCAATATTGTTCCAAAGGGAAAGGGAAATGGAGTACTTTCATGCACAGAGGAAGTTGGAGGAGTTGTGAGGATGAAGATTGTGGTGAGAAAGAGCGAGTTAAAGCAGCTGGTGGAAGTGATGAATGGTGGTTTCAAGTCAACTATGTTTGTGTCTTCAGGGGAACAACGATTGAATCTGTTATGGAAGAAAAAATATTTGTCCAGAGCCAAAGGGAACCACCAAAAGTGCTGGAGTCCTGTCCTACAAAGCATCCCTGAAGAGAAATTAGTGTAACTGTGTGTGGATTTTTCATTATTATTCATTCTAGTTTTGAATTGATTGGCTAATGTATAAACTCCAGTCCTTTTCGCAACTCCAAGCAAAATAAGCAAGTTAGGTTATGTATTTTTTTCTTTTTTGGTGATCATGCAATGTTACCAAAAGAGTTTGATTTTGATAGTAAAGGTCTTCATAGTGTGATTAAGTTATATGTGTATCTATAATTGGATTATTTTTTTTTATCGGCATTTATCTATAATTGAATGATAGTACTATCATTTTTTTTAATGAGATAGTACTATCATTTGGAACATAGACTGTAATTATTATAAAAAAAAAATAACAATTATATATGTATCTATAATTGAATGATAGTACTATTAATTATACTATGAGTACTTTTCAATTAAATTTTTAAGGGGAAAAAGTTGCCTAACTTTAACATAATGTACATATGCGAGGATGTGGATCGACATTGCACATTTGCACTTATGATTTCTATTTTTAATCGTTAAAACTATTTGCAGTTAATTCTTAATGTAGACGATCGGGACTCATATATATGATTACATTTACAGGGGAACTTGAATTTTATCCCCAGAGTTTTTACATATTTATTTACAAGAATTGGATGGTCTTTCTCTTTATTTTCAAAGGCATCACAACAAGTACAAAAAGGGTTATGTGATTAAAACGAACAAGGAACAACATAATGATGATTGTAACCAACGAATCATTTTCTAACGACTCTATATGAACTTGTGCAGCTCATTTTAGGGAAAATTAATTATAAAAAGCCAGGTCATATATAAAGTCACAAATAATGAATTTACTTCTGAGTTGTATTATACCAATAATATACTTTTATAACTATTTTTTAAGGCGATGAGTTTGGTTGATTCGATGACCTAATTAATTTGAATCAAATTAAAGAGAGAAATTTGAATTAGTTTTGATTTTAAAATTGAAAACTTGACAATATCAGTATATATTGAGTACGAGTGGCACACCAATTATGTTTTAATGGCTAGTTGCAAGTTGTACAAGTTAGTTTCTTTTCACAAGTGTGGAATCTCGTTTGTACATGCAGAGACTCACTTTATATGTGCTGAAATTCACTTTCCTTTTGTATATTGTTAGATGATAAAAAAAGGCTTAGAGTGTCTTTAGTGTGTAACATAGAACAGAAGAAGAGTAAGTGTGTGTTTGGATTACAGTTTAAAAAATGGATTTTTAGTGTTAAAAAGTGGAGTATGATTGAACTTAAATTTAGTTAAAAATATGTTTAATGTAACTTGATTTATGTTTGGAATTTTCTCTGTTTTTCAATGAAAAAACAAGAGAATAGATTTGGATTCAATCTCAGTTTGGATGAGAATCACATTCAACTCAATCAAAAAAAATATTTGTCAAACATATAGGTACAACTTCTAATGAAGGTCAAACCTCAGTTTGGATGTCCAAATGTCAAACCAAACACACTCAAAGGTTATTTTAGTTGAGTTAGGAGAGAACCTGAATTCAAGTAATCAAACAAGTTTTCCTTTTGTGTGTTGTGTACTACTTGATCAATAAAAGAGGTTTTCTGCTTATAAGGAAAAATAAAAAAGTTGCTCTAGGTTTCTTTAATTTGTTTTCTGTTTTTTTTTTCTTTCAGTAAATATTATACTAATACATTAATGTGTTTGATAAAAGATGAAAGAAAAACTCAAATTCAGTTCAATAGAGGCCAAATTATTTTCAGGATTTAAATTTGAACTATGTTGTTTTACCTATAATTTCAAGGACCCAAAATTTTGTGTAGTGAACAACCTAAGAAAATGATCTCTTAACATGTAACAGTTGAATAGTAGTAATAAGTAAAATTATTTGCAATTTATGTTTGTACAATAATCTTATAGGTCTGACAGTCTCAACATAGCTATGTTTGAAAATCCATTCCCATATCTCTAAAAATACCTTCAATCTAAAAGTTACAAAAGAGCAGCTTCGATAAGTATTGGTTGAACATCCCATGAATGGAGACTTAAGCAAAAGTGTGTTTTCTTGTTGTCAGTCAAACTAATCTTCTTCTTGTTTCTGTTGCTGATGAATGGATTTTGTTAGAGAAAAGAAGGCAAGATAAGCGAGAGCAGCATGTTCGAGAAGGGGATTCTTGATGTTCCACATCTCATTGTCACTGTTAGCTTCTAAGCCCATGATGTCCCTCAGACTCGTGCACGACACCCTCACCCTTCCCATCTCCAATTCTTTTAATTTGGATTTCTATTATATTTCACACTCTCTAATTAAATAACCACCTAATCTCCAATATTCAGTTGATGTGGATAGCTATGCTCGTGTCTTAGCTCACACTCTCTAATCCAATCTTTCTTGGTACGTAGATAAAAATCAATCCAAATAACTAACTTAATAAGATTCAGAATCAGAATCAAGAGGGTACAAAGATTCTGGTGGCTAAGGATTCGGTTGAAGGAGAAATTTTAGAGGGGGACATGTGAGTGTTTGGTGGTATTTTGAAGGTGTGTGGATTGCCTGCAGCAGTGATTTTGCCCATTGGATTTGAATCTAATGATTATTAAAATAAGAGTATAAAAATATATTTATATGTTTAATTATGAAAGGTTAATATGCTGATGTAGAACCTGCAGGAGGTTGTTGTGCTGTAGAGAATCTAAGTCCATTTTGAAGTAACCATATTTTTGTTGTTTTTTCTACTGATCTTTTCAATAGCAGAAGAATAACTTTAGTTAATTATTGAGATTAATGGCTTAACTTAATCAAGTTTAAACCAAGTTAATTTTATTAATTAAAATTAAGTTAAGCTTTTTTTTTCCCTTTAAAGGATAACATTCTACGTAAAGTTGTCTATGACTTATAAGTCATTTTATTGTAAATAGAAAGGATAATTAGTGAATTAAAAAAATTACTAGAAGATAATTTCTTAAATTATTAGGAAACTAGTCATAGAACATTTTTTTATTTTTATTAATCTAAAATTTAAAAAAAAATATATTAATATATAAATTATATCACAATTAAAATTATTAATAAGTAAGTAATTTTAACATATAAATCATATTTTCGAAATTTATTTTTTGTTATTGTAATTTCTTGAAAAAAACATTGAATCCAATTAAAAAATAAAGAAATAATTCAAGACCTCTTACTTTCTTTCTTCTTTTTTTAATTTTTTTTTAAAAAAAAATTAAATGGCTAAAGTATGGGCATTCCAGAAGTGGTAGTAGAAGTTGGTAACAAGCAAAGAGAAGAATTGATGAGAAAATGAAGAAAAGTGCAACCTTAGAAGAGCGTGTACAAGTAGAACCTCCACGAAAGATTGAGGAAAGAGATAGAACTCACTTTGGGGGATTGAGGAAAAAGACAGAAAAGTTGTTCTGATCTTCAAAGCAAAGCAGAAACGTGTTTGGCTTACTCAGACACACTCTACTTCACATTTTGACACGTAATCAGTTAGTTTAGTCATTAGTCACTACACAATCGCTTCTTATTCTCCCTTTCTTTTTTCACTCTTTCTGTAATGACGCATAAATTCTCTTTCTGATACACACTGCTGTTACTAATTCCCCAGACAGGTAAAATGCATTCACTCTTATGTTCCTTTTTATTTCATACAATGTTCTTCGTTACACGCTTTTCAAATTTCAACATTTTATGTTCTGGCTTTGGCTCTCCTAAGATGCTCATTTTGTTCTCTGTTTCATTCAATTGTATAACATGAAGCTATTAAAGGCTTTCTTTTTTTCAAATGAAATTTGCGTGAGGAATTTAAAGTGGTGAATAAGCTTGTTTAAAGAATGAAGGAGCTGAGCTAGCTTGAATTCAATGGGCATTGAGGTGGCTATGATTTTTGGGTAGCTTCTATATTAGTTCAGATTGATGCCGTGGTGCTCTGTCCCGAGAATGGACCAACGGTTAGGACATAGGAAAGGAAGAAGAAAATTCAGTTTACTGGAAAATGAAAAGTGAGGAAGACTTTTATTTAAAAAAAAATAAAAAGGATATGCTTGGTCATAATTCCAATATTAATTAAGTATAAACTGAATATATTTTCGCTGAAAGCCTTTTTTCTATAAAAAAAATTAAAGTCTTATTTGTTCGTTGTTTTAACAACAGTTACTGTTATATTTTTTATTTTTAAAAAGTAGTTCTCCGTACACTTGAACATACCGTGACACTAAGAAAATTTCAAAAACTTAATAGATTGTGGAAAATGAATTAATTGATGAGTTGTCTAAAATTACTTTTAGAAAAAGTGAGAAAAATCTAACTGTTATCATTTGTTTTTCATTATTAAGATTTGTGGTCATGTGACTTCACTTATACAGATACCACCCATACACAAACGTATGAATTCTAAACCAAATTTGAATCAACATCGTGGTTAAGAGATGTTTTGTTTAAAAACACTACTCCTTTTTTTAGAATTGGGTTTGGCAAAGAACACAAAAATATACACTTTAAAGTCTAAAGCAGTATACGAAATACACATACATAAAGATAAACTGATAAACACCTAAAAGAATCATAAAATATAAAAATATCAATAGGCTTTTTAGTTATTTGAGAGCGGTGCGGTTAAATTTGGATTTGTTGCACTTATGTCTTCTTTAGTTTATTTTCTTCATACTTGTGTTAGTTGATATGTTTGTTACTTCTTTCATTTAATCTTTTGAATATTTAATTAATTAAATTCAATTTTATATAATAAAAAAATTGACTTAACTTGCACGGGATACATAAGAACGTGAATTTAAGTGATCAATAATTTGCATGGTTAAAAGTAACCATTTTAAAAATAGATGTATCAGGGTGCAGTAGGTTAAGTTTATATCATTCTATATTCATAATTGGAATCTCAAACCAGTTTTTTATAAGTTTTCTAATTTTAAAAAATTAATAGCAATTCCATGATAATGGTCTTTTGGCAAATTTCTGTGAAGTTGTAAGCTGACAAATCTCCATACTTGATGAATTGAAGTTGAAATGCATAGTTACTGAGAATTATATAGCAAATGCCAAGTGAAATGGAGTCCAATAATGCTGAATATGTGGCACTGGGAGAAGGTTCAGTTCCAAAGTTAGAGAAGATGAACAAGGTTTCAATTATGCCTCTGATGTTTTTGATCTTTTATGAGGTCTCAGGAGGACCTTTTGGTGTGGAAGACACTGTGAGAGCAGCTGGTCCATTGTTGGCTCTCCTGGGTTTCATGCTTTTCCCATTCATTTGGAGTGTTCCAGAGGCACTTATAACTGCAGAAATGGGTACTATGTTCCCTGAGAATGGTGGCTATGTGGTTTGGGTTTCATCTGCATTGGGTCCTAACTGGGGTTTCCAACTAGGTTGGATGAAATGGCTCAGTGGAGTCATTGACAATGCTTTATATCCAGTTCTATTTTTGGATTACCTTAAGTCAGCTATTCCAGCTTTAGGAGGTGGTTTTCCAAGGATAATAGCAGTGATAGTTTTAGTTTTAGCTCTCACTTACATGAACTATAGGGGGCTAACCATAGTAGGGTGGGCTGCAATATTGTTGGGGATTTTTTCATTACTTCCTTTCATGGTTATGGGAGTTATAGCAGTTCCTAGAATAAAACCAACTAGGTGGATCATGGTTGATTTGAAGAAAGTGAACTTGGGTTTATACTTGAACACTCTCTTCTGGAATTTGAACTACTGGGACTCAATTAGTACCCTTGCTGGAGAAGTGGATAATCCTGGTAAAACCCTCCCAAAAGCTCTTTTCTATGCTGTTATGTTGGTTGTTTTGGGGTACTTTTTGCCTCTTCTGGTAGGAACTGGAGCTATGCCGGTTAACCATGAGCTATGGTATGATGGTTACTTCTCAGAAGTTGCTAGAGTGATTGGAGGGGTTTGGTTAAGGAGTTGGGTTCAAGCAGCATCTGCTTTGTCAAATATGGGGATGTTTGTGGCTGAGATGAGCAGTGACTCCTTCCAACTTTTGGGGATGGCAGAAAGAGGCATGGTTCCTGAGTTCTTTGCGAAAAGGTCACGTTATGGGACCCCTGTTGTTGGCATTTTGTTCTCTGCATCTGGGGTGGTTTTGCTTTCATGGTTGAGCTTTCAAGAGATAGTTGCTGCTGAGAACTTCTTGTACTGTTTTGGGATGCTTATGGAGTTCGTGGCATTTGTCAAGTTAAGGAGGAAATTCCCATATGCCGAAAGGCCTTATAAAGTGCCTGTTGGGAAAACGGGAGCAATATTGATGTGTGTGCTTCCAACACTGCTGATATTTGTGGTCTTAGCTCTTGCTTCTTTCAAGGTCTTCATTGTAAGCTTCTCAGCTGTGATCATAGGGCTTGTATTAAGGCTTTGTTTGAAATATATGGAGCAGAAAAGATGGCTTAGATTCTCTGTTAATCCTGATCTTCCAGATATTTGTGCTACTTAGAACTTAATAGTTGTATTTATCATAAAGCTTTTGTAAGAATTGAATGCAAGCTAGCCTTTCTCTTTACCTCCCCCCTCATGCATCTTTCCTGTTTTTCTGTTCAATTGTATCTCTGATGCTGCTATGTCTCTGCCACTAATAGGAGTAGTTTAATTTTTATGCACCGTGTAAGAAATTTTATATTGTCAAAATTTCTAAAAAAATTTTAGCTACTTTTAATCTTTTATGTCAAGTTTAATCTTTGATGTCAAGTAACAATGTTAGTTGATGATTTAATAATATTGACAACCCAGAGACTTGTCACATTATTAAAGAATTTGACAAGATAATTAGGTAAAAAAAAATTTATAATTTTTTTAATTATTCATCAACTAATCTGATATCATCAACTACTCTTAAGAATTAGTTTTGATTAGTGACTTATCACATTATTAAATAATTTGATAGGATAATCAAATGTAACTTTTTTATAAACTTTTTAAATTATTTATCAATTAATTAGTCTGACGTGATCAACTACTCTTAATTAGTTTTGATTAATACGTGAATCCTGATCTTTCATATAGATATTCATGATACCTAGAATTTTGTATTTATGATAAAACTTTTGTAAGAACTGAATGCAAGCCTTTTCTCTTTTCCTGCCCCTAATGCATCTTTCCTGTTTCTCTGTTCAATTGTATCTCTGATGCTCCTATGTCTACTCTATGCCATTAAGTTGAGTAGTTTAATTTTTATGTACTGTGTAAAAAGTAATAAAAAAATATCATTGGTATGATTTTTAAATAGTTATTGTAAAAATAAAAAAGTAAAATAAAAATAGCATAGAAGATGAAGCTTCAATTTTTTCTTACTGCGGATGTCATTGTCAGTTTTTCACTATGTCAAATTTACAATTTATGACTACAATTCCAAAGGGTAATTAAATTTCTCTCTGTCTTCTTGAGTTCTTTTTTTTTTTTTTTTTTTTTTTTTTTTTTTTTTTT
>PYAF01005611.1:777787-825508 GCA_007407185.1 Glycine tomentella
AAATATCAGAAACAATGAGGATAGATACCTTCACAACACAAGAATGTGGCAGTTCTAATGGTTTTGACAACAGATCGGGCATTCCAACGCTTCTTGTGCAAAGGCATCGCCGCTTTTGGCTTTTGTATGAACCAAAACAAACGTGTTACTTACTATAGAACAACATTTCCATATTTTCTCCATCACCATAGCTTTATGGCGGAACAGATATAACCAGAAGAACGTTGTGAAACAACCCTACGGGAGAAAGCAGCAGGTTTGGTTCGTCGGTAACAGCGAAATTTCTTTTAGTGAAAAAAAAAAATGGTCGGCCAGAAAGTGTCACCAACACCATCAAGCAGCCCAAAGAAAAAGCCAAAAACACTCCATGAAATGTTTTTGCAGGAGAGTCCTCATTTCACCATCCGATCTTCTACTTCAGGAAATGAAGAACTTCTCTCCACCATTTCTTACTGCACCTATGTTTTCACCTTCACTGACCCTTTAGAATCTCCTGCACAAAGAGACTTAAAGAGGCTTCAACTCACAAGATTAGTGTCTATATTGAAGTCCTCCAAGAACCCAGTGCATGAAAAAGTTTTGGGGCCTCTAGTGACCATGATCTCAGCCAACCTCTTCAGGCCACTCCCTCCACCTTTCAACCCTTCTTCTTCCATCACAGAATTGCCAGAAGAAGAAGACCCCATCTCTATATTCTCACCCCAATGGTCACATCTCCAAATAGTTTATGAGATACTTCTCAATCTTGTTAACAGCACAGACCAAAAGATACTAAGAGAGTGGATTGATCATTCTTTCCTCCGCAACCTCCAAGCACTTTTCCAGTCTGAGGATCCAAGGGAACGCGAGAGTTTGAAAAACGTGTACCACAAGATATACTCCAAGTTCATTTCTGATCGTTCCTTCATCAGGAAATCGATGACCGAGGTGCTCTTGAACTATGAGTTTGAGACAGAGCAGCATCCGGGGATTGCGGATTTGCTTGAGATATGGGGAACCATAATCAATGGCTTTACCGTGCCACTCAAGGAAGAGCACAAGCTGTTCCTCATGAGAGTGCTCATTCCGCTACACAAGACCAAAGAGATGCAACTGTACCATAGGCAATTGGCTTATTGCGTGTCACAGTTTGTGCAGAAGGAGCCTATGCTTGGAGGGGTTGTTGTTAGAGGAATTTTGAGGTACTGGCCTGTCACAAACTGTCAAAAAGAAATCTTGCTAATTGGGGAATTGGAAGATCTGGTCGAGAATTTAGACCCTGACCAGTATCCTAAGTTGGCCTTGCCCTTATGTACCCAGATCACAAAATGCATAAATAGTTGGAATGCCCAGGTATAATAACTCTTATTAATGTCCATAATTTTACTCTACTGAAAATTATATATGTCCATCATGCTTTGTGCTCTTTATCAACTGCTAGGTATTTGTTATTTTACTAGTTAAGCTCACAATTTACTTGACTGTATATACCCTCATATCTTTATTATTCCATTGCGAGTTTTCTGAATTTTGGATTTGATAAACAGAGATTTCATTTTATGATACATAAATTTGTTTTAGGTAGCCGAGCGTGCACTCTATGTGTGGAACAATGAGCAGTTCGTGAAAATGGCATTAATTGGAACGGTAGAAGTATTTACTGTGATTGTAGAAGGCATGGAAAAGAATCTGAAGTGGCATTGGAGCAAGTTTGTGAGGCAACTAACACAGAGTGTGAAAGTGATGCTGGAAGACATGTATCCAGATCTGTATTCAAAGGGTCTCATGGAGATGGAAGCTAAAGAATCAATGGCACATCAAGAAGATATCAAGAGAAAAAAGAGATGGGAAAGAATAGAATTGGAAGCTGCCAAGAATCAGTTTCTCAATCCGCAACGTTATATACGTGTCTCCTACTAAACACTAAGTACGCAAATTTGTGCTGGCAATACCAACTTTCCCACCTACGAACAATAATAATTGCAAGGTCAATTGTTTAAAAGTTGCCTACTTGTTAACAATGACAAAAATCAATATATTAAACCAGAAAATGGCAGCTGGTGTTCCTGATATATTCAATAGAAGACCAAAATATAAAGGAACATAGAATCGTAATAAACCAATATGAATAACTGCTGTGTATTATCCTCTATAATATGACTAGATTATATTAATACAAAAATATGATCATGTTATACTAAATACTATCAATTAAAAGTGTATGTTGAATAATTTTGAATGAGTAAATTTGTAAAATATTAGGGGATAAAAAGAATCTCCCTTGCTGCTCACAGAAGCAAGGAACTGAACACCTTTCTAACCTTTTAACTTGGTCAATTGGTGGACGTGCTCACGTATTTTATATATCAATTTTAGGTCTCAAAAATGACCTATTGCCAGCAAAAATTTGCATACATAATTCACTATCATTATATCATAATACAATTTGCGTTATCGCTACTTTTTTTGAAATATGAACTACATGATAAAACAAAGTACTTATCCTTTAGTATAAAAAAACCATATCAATCGCATAACCGTAAAACTTTAGACCTCCAGTAAATCAAAATTACACTGAAAACTATAATCATAGATTTTTATTTTATTCATTTTTCTAATGAAAGCCACTGTAGATATGAGCTATTGTTAGGGGGCACCGACAACACAAAAATAATGTTAACATTTTTTTACTCTGGGCCAAAAGTGTGAAAAAAAAAAAAGTCAATAAGCATACACAAGTTTAACTAATTATTGTCTCAATCAAAATTTAAATGATGCGCTGCCTGAGGCAACACAGTTGAAATTGCTCAGAAACAATTTAACTAAATACGCTGGAAACTACAAGTCAGATTATACCCCCCCCCCCCCCCCCCCCCCCCCCCCCCCCTCTCTCTCTCTTTTCTCTCTCCTCTGGTGGTACAAAACTGTGGAACCAAGACACAACCTATCAACTTAAAAAACCAAAAATATTCGAAAACTGTGACGACGAACACAAGGATCGAATAAAACTCCTAGCTTTTAATTAAGGCTTCAACTATTAAGACAATAAAGAATCAAGCATTTCTAAAGATTGAAAGTCATTCCCCTGTACATTTCTCATGGGAAACTGCATCAAGTGAGATCTTCAAGACTTGTGGAACTTCCTGTAATCATCAAGCTCAAACGAATTGTTTAAGTACTGGTACCCTGTCTGAAAACTTGGACCGAGACTCAGCTCCCGCTTAATATGAATCGTGACTCCAATATTGCTTGACAACACACAAAATGATTAACAAGGTCAATGCACGTACAATGCTCACACAATTGAATTATACTTGATATTTCGAAAGCTTTTCTTTTACTGGAGGCTCCAAAGCAGACATACACTGATCCCACGCTCCATTGCGCAGCATCTAAAGCATAAACATGGGATTATAGTCTCATTTTCATGAGGAACGTATTACAGCTATAAAATAAACATGTAATTCCTTAGGCAGATGCACACCCGAAAGTGAAGCAACACTAACCTGCTTATACCCATGCAAGACCTGGCAGACTCCATTGTGTAAATCTTCACTCCTTATTTCCTATAGACGTTAATAAAAGCAGTTATATTACAGAAACCTTAAAGCACTTTCTAACTTTTAAGATGGACAATGATGATGGCAAAACATACATGCCAACTTGCAATGGCTTTGCACATGTAAACAAGCGAGCTTAGAGCTCCAGAAGGATTAGCCTTAACCTGAAAACAAATGTAAAATACAAATTACTTTACAAGTCTACATGTAAAAAATTTTACCGAGTGAATAGGAGCATACCATAGCACATAGACCTCTAAAAGCATCCTCTTTCTCAACATCATCTCGTATCCTGCAAAAAATCATCAAAGAGAAATCAATATACAAGATAACCAGCAATGAAACAGTGGACATCTAATATTATGATCAATTTGTAAAGTGAAGATGTTGAGATATTGGTTTACTATCTTTTATGTGTTACTATGCATGAATTCCAAATATTTAAATAAATACAGGATTACAGGCACTACTATTGACTATTCTAAGTTCTCAGAGGCATTATCTAAGATTTTATTATAAGGCAGAGGACTTTCAGCTTCTTAAGAGAGTAAATGCCTTGAACAAAATACGATGCTTTTTGAGTGATTAATACCATTTATACTCCCAAGGAGATCTCAACTGCTAACATCTAAAGTAAAAATGTTAACATTAAGATATTAAATGGGGATCCTCTATGTATGAATTTGACAGTAAACAATTACCACAATACGTCTTGAATTGAGCCTAACCTTTAACTAAACCCGAAAAGCTATTGCCTAAAACTTTGTAAGCTCTACTTTAGTCATATCTATAATGGATATGGATTTCAACAGCAATTAATGGTTGCAGTATATTGCACTGTTTTATTAGAAAGTCTGTTCAACATGTCCCAAAGTCAAGTTTCAGAGAAACAGATCGCAATACCAACCATATTTTCATTTCCTAAAAGCAAAGCAATGTCATTATGCATCTAAAATGCTTTTTAGGCCACTCAATCAAATATTCTCCATCCTTTTTTATATTCGAAAGAAAAACATCCATCTCTTATCTCAGCCACCACCGTTGAAACTGAACTGATCACACTCCCAAGGGAACAACACTATAACCAATTTCTCATCTTATGCTAAAGACAAACTTCTATAATGATGAGTAATTTATTCACAAAATTTATAATGCACCAAAAATTGCAAAAGCATCTATGAATTTCAAAACATTTTCTTATAGCAGCAAACAGAAGAGAACCAAATATATTTGTTATGTGCTCATTGTGGAAGTCGTTACTATATAAAACACACAAGTGGTACAACTTACATTGACAAAGCAGTGCACCAAGATTGCATGAAATGCTCCATATGTGGTGATACAAGCTCCGGACAGACCCATGCAAGCCTCCCCAGTGTTATTGCACTATTTTCTATGAGTGACTTGTTGAGTCCCTATAAACAGCAAGAGAATCAGCAATTGAACATGACAAACATTATAATTCAAGAATGTGACGTGATAATGACCTCTGCATGCTGAAGAATTGGGACCAGGCATGAAATTACAGTTAAAACAACAGGAGAAATTTCTTGACGAACCTGAAATTCAAAATTCATAATTCACAGTGACTGATTTTATATAAAAATGAATAAAATGTGACGTGGAATAGTTAATGTCAGAAGATATTCACACTAATAACAGAATATCAGCAACAAGAAAAGCAAACTCATGAGGGAAAAAGAAACTTCAAAAACAAACACATCATACTAGGTGTTATGTTGGATATTATTTAGCAAAACTACAAGGACCGTGTCAACAGAATCTACTCCAAAACTCAGTCAGAGGTGGAGAAAAAATGAATTGTGCAAGGACATCCAAAGCCTTAATTTAGACTTCTCCATTTCAACTCTGGTGTTTGTGAAATTAAGGTTGAAAAACATGCATTCAAAATTTAATGTGGAAGCCATTAAACATAAGCATCAATGAATCAATATATAAAGCTGTAATAATATATTATTAGCATATCTAAAAAAGTATCTGTCAACAACCTATCCTAAGTATCTCAACTAGGAGTGTTTGAGGGACAGCTTTATCTGCCCCTACTGTAAAAGTTAAAACATAATTTTAGTATTTTACAGCTTTTTAGCATTTTTTTTATATGATTGGAGGGAAAGAGACACAATGACAATAGAAACAGAACAGAACACGGCAAGGCAAGCTAGAGTTACAGTGCTGCATCTTTAAGATGAAGGGTGTGGTTGTCAACAACAGCATACCATCCAAAGACCCAATATAAAGCATCTAGCTTAAAACAAAAGATGAAAAAATGCCAAAAACCTGAACCATACAAGATATCAGTCACTACACAAACAAAACAAGCACTAGTAGTGGTAAGCATGCTTGAATGAAGACGAGAGTGCACTATACTGAGCCATGATTTACAGTTTGTTTGGACACACGTCTATGATCCATGTCTTGCTCATTTTCACGTCAGTTTTTATTGTAATATGAATTATTCGTTCATTCATATTGAAACCCAAAAGTGTTCATTATATATATAGATTACAAACTCAAATACTCTAGAATATTCCACACAATACAACTAACTCAAATACTCTAGAATATTCCACACTCCCCCTCAAGTTGGGAGATATATATTAATCATTCCTAACTTGCTAATCAAATCCCCAAAGGTGCAGCTTATGTAATCTTTTGGTAAGAATATTCATCGTCTGCTCTTTGATAGGTATATATGACAAACATACACTACCATACTCCAAATTTTCTTTGATAAAATGACAATCAACCTCCACATGTTTAGTTCTGTCATGTTGAACTGGATTTTGAGCAATACTGACAGCCAGTGTTAGCAAAATCGCGATTTGGATCGTAAAATCGTACGATTTTACGATCTTTGCAGCCAACGGCGATCCAGATCGAAGCTAGGATCGAAGTCGAGCGGGATCGTAGTGAGATCGCGCATTTGATCGTAGGATCGTAAGATCTCCGATCCCTAACGATCTTGTTTCAGAGCTGAAAAATAAAAGCCCTAACCTTGGAGATTCTCGAAAACGACCCACCAGCTGCACGACCCAAGCGACGCCGTGACCTCCCGACCTCCCCCTGTTGCGACCCAGGCGACGCCACGACCGCCCGACCTCCCCCTGCTGCGTGATCCAAGTTTGTGTCATTGTCATCATTCTTCTCTCTTCTCCTTTCTCCCTTCTCTCTTCCTTCCACTTCTCCCTTTCCCTTTCTCTTCTCCCTTCTCCCTTTTTCTTCTCCCTTCTCAGGTACTCTGGAAAATACATTGGCTCGTGGAGTTTGTGACTCACGCTGCTTCTCATTATTTCCAATTTAGGTCTCAATTGCTTTCTGTACCCACTTTTTTTTCTTTCTGCAGTTTGATATTATATTTTTGAAATGGGCTTTTAAGTTTTAATTTAGGGAATTGCTATTTACAGTCTTTCCGTACCCACATTTTTCCTTCTACAGTTTCATAGTAGGATCTCTATCCGATTTTACGATCCTCGATTTACGATCTTTCATCCCCCCTCCCGATCCTAGGTAAAATCTCGATTTTAATAACCTTGCTGACAGCAGTTTTATTATCACAATACAATCTGACAGATAGGGAGTAAGAGATCTTCAATTTCTCAAGAAGTCTTCTTAACCAGATTCATTCACAAATACCATTGGCTAGAGCCCGGAATTCTACTTCTGGCAACAACTTTTTGTTTCTTACTTCTCCAGGTCACAAGATTTCCCCAGACATAGGTACAATATCCTGAAGTGGATCTTTGGTCCATTGCCGAGCCAGCCCAATCTGCATCTGTATAGATTTCAATCATAAGGTCGCATCGCCTCCGACAACTTCTTTTGCTTTGTTTGCTTAACTAATATCTTTCCTCTTGTATCCCCTGTGAAAGAACATTCCTCGACCAGGGGTGTTTTTGAGGTACTTGAGAATTCTATAAATTGCACTAAGGTGTTTTTCCTTAGGAGAATGCATGAATTAACTAACCATGCTAACCGCAAATGTAATATCAGGCCGAGTGTGAGATAAGTAGATCAACTTCCCCACCAACCTCTGGTATTGCTCTTTGTCAACTTCTTTCCCATCTTCAATTCCCAATTTAATATTAGAATCAACTGGAGTCTCTGCTGACTTGCACCCAAGCATTCATGTTTTTTGCAACAGGTCTAGAATATATTTCTTCTGATTTAAAAGAAATTTCTGCCTTACTACAAGCAACCTTCATGCCAAGGAAATATTTGAGAGCTCCAAGATCCTTTAGTTCAAACTGGTCAGCTAAACACTACTTCAAAGAGCTTATCTCCTCACAATCATTTCCTGTGACAATTATGTTATCAACATACAAATGAGAATAGCAATTTTGCCACTGTCAGAGTGTTTATAAAATAGAGTGTGGTCAGTTTGAGCTTGGAGGAATCCTCTTCCCTTCACAGCTTGAGTAAACTTCTCAAACCACTCTCTAGGGATTGTTTAAGCCCATAGAGACTTCATCAACTTGCATACTGAACAGTCTCCGTTTTCAAAACCAGGTGGTGGATCCATATAAACTTCTTCATGTAAATCGTCATTCAAGACGGCATTCTTTACATCTAATTGTTGCAAGAACCAATCAAGGTGCAGCAAATGATAGTAGAACTCGGATAGTGTTAAGTTTGGCAACTGGGGCAAATGTCTCTTGATAGTTTATCCCATGAGTCTGAGTGAATCCCTTAACAACCAATCTCGCCTTATACTTATTGATGCTATTATCAGCATTAAATTTTATTGTCAACACCCACTTGCAACCTACTGTTTTCTTTCCTCCAGGTAATGCTACAGATTCACAAGTTCCATTTTTTTAAGTGCATCCATTTCTTTAAAGACTGCATTCCTCCATTTTGGGTCATCAAGTGCTTCTTGGATTTTTTGGTATTTTTGTACTGTCTAAAATAGTGTTGAAAGCACGAAAAGTTGGGGATAACTTTTCATACGAGACATGATGAGAAATAGGGTGAGCAATACAAGATCTAGTACCTTCTCGAAGAGCAATAGGCACATTTAGGTCGGCTGCATCAGTGCATTCAGGTATTGGGTTATTGGAACTAAGACTCAAGTCCAAATCCTAGCAGTCTAGAGGCTCTTGAGGTGTTTTTCGTTGACTGTAAATTTTTGCCATTTACCAGGAGGATCTCTAGTCTCTGCCACAGTAGCTCGCCCTATCTCCTGTACAATAACTCCCCTTGTCTCCAAATGCAAATGCAAAACTACAGACTCATTTGGTTTCTGAGACTTATCTTCATCTACCCCAATGGACTCCCCCTGAAGAGAAGTCCAAGGAAAAAAGTATTGTGTCTCATAAAATGTGACATCCATAGAAACAAAGACCTTATGGAGAGAAAGTGAGTAACATTTGTAACCCTTTTGGTTAGAAGGATATCCTATGAAGACACATTGAATAGACTTAGGATCAAGCTTGGACCTTTGATGGGAAGGAACATGTACAAAAGCTACACAGCCAAACAACTAGGGAGAAAGGGAAGAAAGAGCCCGAAAAAAAAGGAAAGGTGTCGGTAAGACAAGATAAAGGGAAATGAAAATTTAGGACACAAGAAGGCATCCGATTGATGAGATATGAAAATTTAGGGACATGCATGATAAACAAAAGAGCTCGAGCAACTTCAAGAAGATGTCTATTTTTTCTTCAGCCACCTCATTTTGTTGAGGAGTGTTAGGACAAAAACTTTGATGGAAAATACCATGCTGGGTGAGATAGTCTCCAAGAACAGAATTAAAATATTCAGTACCATTGTCAGTTCGAAGAATTTGGATAGAGGTCTGGAACTGAGTTGGAATCATAGCATGAAAGTTTTTAAAGGTGAATGCAGCATCAGACTTATCCTTTAAAAGATATACCCAACATACCCTAGAATGATCATCAATAAAAGTAATAAACCAACGCGCACCGAAGATATTTTTCTCACAGGCTGGGCACCATATATCACTATGAATCAAGGTAAATGGAGAAGAATCACAATGAACTCTAAGAGGATAAGAAACACGGGCATGCTTTGCAAACTAACAAATATCACAAGAAAAAGAACTAGGTTTTTTATTGATAAATAAGTATGGAAACAACTTTTGAAGATAAAAGAAATTTGGGTGTCCTAACCGACGATGCCACAACAAAACATCATTACAATCATCAGACAAAGATAATGAGTGGTGCGCAAAATTTTTTGTTTCATGAGGATCCTTTTCAAAATAGTAAATCCCTTTTTCCTCTCTAGCACTGCCAATTTTCAACCACGAGTCCTATTCCTGAAAAACCCAAACATGGACAGCAAACTTCGCAACACATTTTAACTTAGATGTAAGTTTGCTGATGGAGATGATGTTACAAGAGAGGGAACATGAAGGACAAAGTTCAAAGTAATGTATTCAGAAAGTTTAATGGATCCCTTTCCAGCAATAGTAGAGAAGTTGTCATCGGCTGTTCTTATTCATGACAGTTGATAGTAAGAGGTATAAGAACAAAACAAGGTTGCATTTCCTGTCATATAATCAGAAGCCCCTGAATCGAGAATCCAACGATTACTACAATTAACATGGAATGTTGTACCTTGTTGAGCAACATAACTAGTTGCTTCAGCAAATTGAGGCATCACCTTCTGAAATTGCTCATACTCAGCCTTAGAGATGAAAACACCATCAGAATTAGGAGAGGCACGAAGCTCCTCACTCGTATTATTAGAAGAGTCCATAAGTCACCTCAAACCATAAGAGGGAGGGTCGATGAGGTGAACGGAAAAAATTGTGTCGCAAACAGCGATAGACCGAAAAATGGTGTCTAGAGTCAATGGTGGCCTTGTTTTCGAGTTGGAGTTGACTAGATAGTGTTTCTAGGAAATGGCAGAGAGATGACTTAAGGTTTTTGTTTTATAAATAAAAAAAAAATGGTTTTCAAAGTTAAAGAACGATAACAGGAAAACCTGCTCTTGATACCATATTGTAATATGAATTATTCATTCATTCATATTGAAACCCAAAAGGGTTCATTATATATAGATTACAAACTCAAATACTCTAAAATATTCCACACAATACAACTAACTCAAATACTCTAGAATATTCCACACAATACAATTAACTCTAGAATATTCCACCCAAGACAACTAACTCAAATACTCTATAATATTCCACAATTTTATAGAAACTAACTCAAATACTCTATAATATTCCACAATTTTATAGAAACGTAATAGCTCATGAGTGTTACTTCTGCATCAGACGTGGTGAGAGAGAATTATACATGCATTATAAAATCTTTTCCAAACATGCACTTAAATTGATTGGAGGCCAGATGCACTTGGGCCAAACATTGAGTATGGTAGTTAAAGGTTTCTAATCAACAAGAGGATTTAATACTAATGATTATTAAAATATTTTATAAAAAAATATTTAGGCATTTAATATTATTAAAATAATAAATAAATTAATTTGTAGACATTTTTTTATTTTTTAAGTAGTTATACAGCTGAATTTGAGCAGTCACTTTTTGTTATTGTGATTGATATGAGCTGAATATTGGTCTATTTGAAGTTTATGTTTCAATTCTATAGCCATACAGAGCTATTCAGAGTTGTTCAATTCACTATCCAGAAAATATGCCTTCTGATTCACAATTCAAATCTGGATTTGATAACCAAGGTTGTTACATGTTAGTTATAGCCTGATTGCATTTGTGTCTCAGCTAGGCATAGTTGCTGTTAGTTTCCGTTACTAATAACAGAATCAAATCAGTCTAACTCTGTAACGGAGTTCAATTGGGACAGTTGCCTCGGCTTGAGTCTGTTAATAGTAAAATCTATTAACAGAGTTCTTTCAGTAATGAAAATATATAGATTTACAGATTCACTCTGATATCTTCCTACTCTCATTCTCTCTTCCAATCAAAGATTATAATATGGTATCTAGAGCTTGAATTTGACCTGAACTATTGCCTCACCATTTAGTTCTTTCCAAATTCCGGGTGATCCTCACCTTCCAACTTCATCTGTTCAAACATCATTCCCAGTTTCCAGAATGCCACTCAGTTTCCATTTCTTTGGATGAGAAAAGTTTCTCATCTGAAACAGCAAGTTGAAGCTGATACTGAGGGACGTTATCTTCATCACTTTGTGGTCAATCCAGAGATTCAAAACCAGTTTCTCACTAAAGATGACCGAGACAGTGGGCAAAATTAGTATTGACTACCTTCATTATGAGCAGCAAGACTAACTGATCTTTCCGTGGCTTCTCTACCACATATACATCATTTTTAGCATATGGATGGCTATCATTTAACAATCACGGTATTCATTACTGTCTAACACAGCTTTTGAAATTGAAATTGTCCTAATTCTTAATTATGACTGTATCCATCAATGCATACTAGTTTCTAGTTTCCATACATTTCTATCATTTTATCAGATAGCAGCATTAAAAATTGCATACCTTAACTGCTAATTCTCCAATTGCCCAGCATGCATTATTTGCTACTGAAATAGCCTCCTTTACCTTAGAAATCTCCTGTACACCAGACACAGTATAAGAATAAAATTACCAAATAAATGCAACCCTTATCGATAACTTTATATCAAGCACACACATACCAGTTGCTTAGCTGCAGCCTCAAGAAACTCAGACAAACGAGGGTGCAAATGAACCGGGCACACCTAGCCAAATTACCATTGTTAGAATCCCATCAACTAAGATACAGTCCACAGAACAATCCCTGCTCCCCTACAAAAGATGTAAAAATAACATGTTTGGGTAGAGCCAAACTTATTTCCACCCAGTCCCCACCCTCACCAACCCCAAATAAATGATCTTTTGCTTTCAAAAAGTGGATTTACTTTCAAAAGACACCAGGGGCAAGGAACAACTTATGGCTACGTGGGCTTGGGTATAATGTATGCAGGTATACATGCAACTTACTCGCGCAAGGTCCCCAAGTAAGGCAAAGGCACTTTGTCTAACATCAGGAGCGTCATCCACACAACAATGCAGAAGTAGGTCCCTCAAAGAATATTGTGCAACCTGCCAAATAGTGTATATCAAGATCAATCTCAAGAAATCGTACAATTTCTGGTTTAATTAATCTCAAGCAGATATCAAGATCTCAAATAACAAAGGGAAGTTCAGAAGATGCAGAATTGCTGTCCATTTCAAGTTTTATGTATACAAAAAAGAATTGAAGGTTTGGAGACAAGGTAAAAATAAAAGGGAAATATGCCTTTTAGGGATAGCATTAGATACAATAATTTTTTAAAACTAAAGAAATTAAAATAAAATCCAAATTAAGGACTTGTCTGACATTAAAAAAATTTAGAACACAGCTTTAGTCATGGTTGATTTTAGAAAGAATTCACTGACCTCTCTTACAAGGTTTGAAAAATTAGTTTATCAATGATTTCTCCACTAAAGAAGTAAATCTTGTAGAGAAAAGGATAATATCATGTTGGAACCTAAGAAATAATCTAGGGTTGATGCCTCCAATCTTGCAGATGAAACCACCAACATGAATTCACAAATATGCTAATTACTGAAAGACAAACATTATGGTCACATTGAATATTATAGATAATCCACAAAACCAACTTCCGTCCCCAAAAAATATTAACTCCTAAATTTTAGAGAACTGAACATAATGTTGCCAAATATGCACTAATATAAAAATAGATCTTTCTAATGTTGACAAGCATATGCCTGAATACAAGCCAACATATTTATGCGAAACAAGAAGTAAAAAGGTGGAATAACAGCCAACCACAAGACTATTTCAGTATTAAAATTTACAGAAACAGTTCAACAAATACTGCGCTTATTTCTTGATGTGAATAAGAATATCAAAGACAGATTTGCACAAAGATCTATGCTTAAAAAAACTCCCATTTGTAAATGAACACATATTTCAGGGAAAATAACATCGGAGAAGATGACAAATAATTTGCTAACAGAGAAGCATGATCTCATATCTAAAAAATTCAAATTTTGGATGAGTACCAAACTCTCTATTCCACTGCCAAGACCCTCTGCTAGTCCAGAAAGCAAATCAAGAGAGCATACAATAAACTCCTTGTCATACTGAACCCCTGTGGTGGTGGCAGGATCAGCCTGAAATAGAATGACACTCAACTTGTTGGAAGATAAAATAAAATCTCAAAAGTTGCCCTATTGGTAAGTGGAAAGTGGTAATACAATAGTCTGTTAGACAAATCATAAATGATGCTAACATAGTGGTCATGGAAATGAACCTTTTAATTCCAAATAGGATATGCGGACATTAATAATTCGATAGACAGATAGTAATAAACACAAGCACATACAAAGCATAATAACACTTGATATTGTTTTAGGCTTTTATGTATTTCAGAGATCCATTTACAGATATAGCATGACCAGTACCACTTGAGTGGTCAATAAAAGATAACTATACAGAAGAGATGTCAGTACATTCTAGCAGTACTCATTTGATTAGTTCACACTGTTAGAATATCATGTAGTATCAATATCATATCCTAGAATAACTTAGAGTATCTTGAAATTATTTTAGGACTAGTTTCTCCCTATTTTGTCAGTTTCCATGTTTCTTGATATCTAATGATTTGTTACCTTATTTAGTTAGGATTATTAGTGTAATTAAGGCATAACACTTTAGGCTTTATCATCATATTGTACTACAACACCTCATAACAAGTCAATATCAATTCTCTAATATTCAGTCTCTATTCTCTCCATATACCAAAAACCTTACAATTGCAACTAAGTATGTATACTAATAGTCTAATACTGATCAGAAAACACATAGTAGACAGTCCTTTAAATGTGAGATAAAGGAGAAAACTTGCAGCACTAACAAGGTGAGTGACACTACAAAGGTACATTCTAAACCCTTAGTGATTCTTGTGTAATTTGTGGTCCATGGGATGGGGTTCTTTCTGCTCAGTCTCTTAGAAAATTTTAAAATTATAAAGACCATGAAACCCCAAAATGAAATGTTAGGCAATACCTAGGAAACAACCAAAAATTAGTTTTTTCTAAGAGGATATAGTGCAAACTAAATTTTAAAAGATCGTTGAGTAAAAGTAACCAGAACCTTAGCAAATTGTTGGGTCTGGATTATATTTATGCACCTCCTAAATACAGGTTCAGCAAATTGAGCGAAACCAGTACCCAGAGCCTGTATCAAATGGAACACCATCAGGAGCAAGAAAATAGATATGATGTATAGTTACAGTCCATAAAAAATTTCAAATTATATAGATCATTGCCCCCAAATTCCACGCATATATTAACATATAGTATGTTGGAAAAACAGATGTGCGTACATGTGCTATAGATGTAAAGCATTCCAGGAGTGGAAAAAGATCTTTGTCTGAATTTGAAAGTTGCTGCCACTTCTCAATTAATGGTGGCATGAGAATGTCAAGATAAACAGGCTGCAAAACAAAGAGAGATACAGTAGGTAAACAAAATAAAAGTTTAGTTCGAGGATATTGATAATAAATGATGACAAATAACTTGGGAAAAAAATAAAAGATTAGTTTGAGGAAGAAGGATGATTGTTCTACCATGCAATGGATTAGTAAAAAAATAGCATACCTGATTCAGCTCTCCTCCAACAGCTTCAGCTAGAGTTCCAATAGCATCATATACAATTCTGAGGTTTCGCCTCTGAAGTTTAGAACAAAAAACTACAATTAAAGATGTCTGAGCATACAAGTAATGATAGGAAATAAAGCACAATATCGTAACAATAGAGGTCATCCAAACATGATTCATTTTACAAGAAACAAAAAACAAATATTATGTATTAACTATTAAGGTCAGAAAATCACCTGATATTTCCCAAATGCAGTCATCAGGTGCTTCAGTATAATTTCCAAGCGTGGAGCCAACTCTTCAGCAGCCTCCTATCATAAAAGTTTAGTAAACCAAAATTGAGATTTAAATTAATTTAAAATAAATCGAGTAATTGAATCAATTCACTAAGGGCAAATGAACAAAAATTGTAGTCAGAACCTCTTCCAGCGTTGCAAAGGCTGAACAAGCAGCCTCTTGGACCCGCTTATTATCATCCAAAATTCTTCGTAGAAGACCCATAAGAACATTATCAAATTGTTCATAGCCTTTAGGATGCCCAATACCCTAAGACACACAAATTCAAAGAAGACAACCTTGAAATGACAAATATACAGCAAGTGCTCTTTATTTAACTATGAATTACTAAACTTAGATATCAGTTCATATAGGTGTCGTGTATAATATTTGCTCCAGGTTGTCATTTTCCATTAATCTGGACAACATACAATATTCCAATAGATCAAGATCCTTTGAGGCTGATGCAAGATTTGGCAACTATCTATGAACTCCTCATATAAGTGATTTTGATCAATCAACTATTTAATTATAACTAATTATCAAGCGGATCATCCATGCCAAATTTTATAAGCACAGTATGCATGAGGGCCGAGGCAAGGCAAGCCTGCAACCCATTCATGATTTCTGTGAAATATTCACCCTGTGAAGCTTTTATTGGTACAAGATTATTTTCTATTTTCACCTACGTTAACAGATTGTCAATCTGTGATGCATATGCATTCTTTAGTTATATTATAATTTATAACATCTAAAAGCTCAAACTTGAGCGTTAAATACACTAATATAAAAGTGATGGAGAATATTAAAATAATATCAATTATCAGGAATAGAGAATATAACGTATTTATATACATTAAGAATATATATTAAATATTAATAAGATATTATTAAATTTAATAATTTGGAATTTGAAAAAAAATAGATTTAATATTGCCATAACTTTGCAGGGATCAAAATCTTAAAGAACTGTAAAAGCATCGGTAGTGCCAAAATAAACAGCTGTGCAATAGCAGATGAGGGGACAAAATACATTCATACCTGAACAATAAATTTGCTAAATCGTGATAGTGTCCAGCATGAAATACTTCGTATCAGAGGAAACTTATCATCAAGAAGAGGGATAAGAAATGCCACAATCTATAAATGCAGAGCAATGAATTGTTTAATATTCTGAATTAGTAAGAAGCAAGGGCCACATAATGTAGATCATAAAACCGGACTCAGTAAAATACGAATAACAATGACTACGGTTAACAAAATGTTGTCAAAGAAACAATTTTCTTCTTTTAATATAAACTATGTAGTCAAGATCAAGATCCTACTTGAGACTGGGAGGGGAGTCCAAGATCGTAAAACTTAGGATTGTAACAATGTTCATAAGATCCTACCAAGATGTAAAATTATACTAATATATACACAGTCAAGCACATAGAAAATAGGAGCAAAAACCTATAACAACATTAAAGCAAACTCAAAACTGAAGTTTCATCACCATCACATCCAAAACAACTCATAATTAGCGCATAAATAACCACCAGCCCCTGCCCCACTATCAACTTGCCCAGCAGAAACCATTATTCAGTGATTACAAAGCAAACCAAAACATTAAACCGAAACCAGAGATAGGGAAGATGTGCGAAGATGTACAGGGAAAAAAGAGAAGGTTGAGAGAGACGGAGAAGGTGGCTTCAAGACAGCAAAGCCAGATGTGCAAGAGAGATAGCATAGATGAACAGAGGTTCAGAAGAGATGCTGTCACCTGCAACGGGCTTGGGCACAGATGTGAAGGGCTTGATTGAGAGATGGAGTCTGTTATGGAGGGGGAAGTCACAATTTTGGGCACAAATATGAGTTTGTGTGAATCAGGTTGTGCAACCTTACCCAAAAAATCTCTAATCTCAGGATCAATAAACTCAAATAATCTCATACGATCCTACCTGCTTGCAATTTCAGGTGCGGTCCAGATCAGGACAGGGCAGAAGGATTGTAAGATCGTCCAATCTTACAATCTAGATCACAATTTTAACAACATATAGCATGAATTTCAAATTACAACTCGTCCAGAAAGAATCATATGTAACAGTGATTGACTAACTGAACATAAGCAAGAATATATCAGTACAAAAAGAGGGGTGTGTGTGAATGGTTGGTCGGGGGGGTGGGGGGGAGCAACATTTACAAAGTATGAATGAATGATTCTAGAAGTAATCATATTAAGTAATAATAAATGAAATTAACAAGAAATTGTGTGGCGGAGAAGAAAGACATAAACATGCACAAATCTATGGGGGATTAGGTATAAAGGGAGTGAATACATAGAAAATATACTTTGGATAACATTTATTTGCGTACTATGATGTATGCAAAACTTAGAACACTAACCCTAATTTTGATCCTAACTATAATAAGGAAAAAAATGAGATATAATGTGGAAACTAAGAAAATAAAGAAACTAGTCATAAGTGATAAATATTCTAGGATACATCAACATCAACAGCACCTTTAACCCAAATTAATTGGGGTCGGTGGTAGATGAACCCAGTGATAAATGGAAAAAAGAACAAAAGAGAGAAACAAAGTTAAAATAAAAGAATGGTGAGAGGAGAAAAGAAAAGAAGAAGAAAAGAATTAAAACAAGGGAACAACTGGAACATAGAACTACTGAAGGGTTTAACCCTCCACCAGACTTATAGTTTTTCTCCACTCCGTCCTAAGACATACCGTCCGCCAATCTATATCTCACTCCATTAGGTCTTGTTTAACTACCTTTCCCCAGGTAAGTTTTGGTCGACCTCTACCTCTCTTTGTATCTAGCTCTTGGTAACAGACTCTTGTTCTTCTGTTAAATATTCTAGGATACAATTTAGATATATTGGATAATCTAAATAATTCTACAATACAATATTGATAATTATGAGATATACCAACACTACGTTATAAAATCATTCAAGCATACTTTAATCAAATTTTAAAACAAATTAAACTATTTTTCCCACAATCAGGCCATTTGCTTCTGATTAAATTCATCAGAACCAAGGAACAGAAAATACCTCCAACAGATGCGGATAAAGACCATTGATGCAACCTTCGCCTATAGCACCAAGAGCCAAGACAGCTGCTTCCCTATCTTTCCAAGCATCATCCCCACCAGCAGACAACTTAGCCTGCAGAAATTTTAGAATGCCCTCATAAAAAGAAATGCTTGCGGATAAATTAGCGTCATAATATAGTTTTCATAGATGTCATACATATATACACCTATGTTAGATCCACTATCATTATGCATGGCCTGCCTTTAATAAATAGAGTACCATTTCAACGTGTACTCATTCTTAGCCACTATGATAATTAAAACGGAACATCATCACAAATGACCACAAGAAGCTTAAGTTAAATCACCTCAACAATAGGCATAAGAGTTGGAAGGATCTCATCTCCAAACACATTTGAAAGAATATCAAGAGCAGCTGCACTGCATTTCCGTAAATTCCATGTGTTGACAACATCGTCATCCTGTAAATATGAAAAATAAAATTTGACTTCAAATTAGCAAAGCATTTTTTATCATTTCATCTTTCAAAAGCTACACAAACCCTATTAAATAAGGGCGGGAAAATTAATCAAATAATTAGAATAAGCAATCAATAGAGTAAGTACAACATACATCATCTTCTACTTCATCTGATCCATGAAACCTTGATACATGAAATCGAGGTTTAAGATCCTGTGGTGCAAAACACACAAAATTAGAAATATGATGGTCTCAAATTAAAGAAAACCCACTAAGTCAACTAAAAAACAATCAGACCTGATCTCGATCAGGCTGAGAACCATCTTCCTGGGAAAAAAACATTGCACAAACAAATGAAATCATATAAACAAGAAGTAATTGAAATCCAACTATAAATACTAATCAATCCAAAAGACAACCTCAGCTTCAATAACTGATTCATCATCATCTGCATAAGCCATGTTTGATAACAATACCTACATAGATGCAACAAATAAACTTCAAATTCCAAATCTTTAATGGTAAAACAATTATAGAAGAAAAATTGTATAATTTGATTTACTGGAATAAGACGGGGCAAGAATTCTCTTAAGTTTTCAGGTGGCAGTTGAGCATCACAATAAGCAGACCTGCAATAGAAATTATTTAAAAAGAGAAAGATGCTAAATAGCCAGGATATAAGAAAGACAAAGTTTAAGTACAGTTTAAAACTTTAAATACACTTAACAAGAAATATGTCATCACTGTGTAATAGAAATATCAAACTCCTATTTGCATCAGCATGATAATTGTAGAAATGGGAAATTGATTATGCAAACACCATCCTAGTAACCAATGACAAACAAAAATGAACCCCATAATCAATCTCAGACAGAAGTATAAAATTAATATACATAGCTGGACAATAGTATGGCTTGGAACTTGGGTGTTAGAATAATTCATCAGGTAGGCTATACCGGAGCAAATTTGGGGACAAAAGTGATTTGAAACAAGTACTTGATCAAGTTCAAAACTAAATGAACTTGACACGATGGTCAAAAATTCTATACAGCCTGGGGAGAGATATTTCTTGAATTGGAATATATTACAACAAC
Organism: Glycine tomentella; assembly: GCA_007407185.1. Taxonomy (NCBI): domain Eukaryota; kingdom Viridiplantae; phylum Streptophyta; class Magnoliopsida; order Fabales; family Fabaceae; genus Glycine; species Glycine tomentella. Next base: position 797,831 of record PYAF01005611.1, read on the forward strand.
CTAAAAACCCCTCCCTCCTTAACAAAAAGTAACACAATAAAACTAAATACACATAACTACGTTTATTATTTTCCTTGTGATTCAATAACAATATCTAGAAGCTAAATGATGAACTCCAGCTACTAGTTGTAACATTAAGAAAATAACATCCCAAACAAATAGTACCAAAATTCACAGGCTTCAAGGGCTACTTCATCATCTGTATCCTTGTTGACTTGTAACATGTATTCAATAACATTCCGTAAATGTGGCTGCAGTGTGTCAACAATTACAATAGATAAGAAAGAGCCGATAGAAATAACATTAATTTTTAAGAAAGCACATCAGCAAGAGATTTGGTGCTTACTGGTATAAGTAGTTGGAAAACTAGAAATGCAGAGATATAATAAAATGCAAGATATTCTGATTTTACTGTTTTCAAATGAATTTTACTTACTCAAATAAGTAAACACCTATAGTGTGATGGAAAGAATAAAATAGATCAACCACCTCCATGTGCAACATTCCAAAAACAATAAGCATATTCAATTAACTTAAAAAACTCAAATGAACCAGAACAAGACGCGCACCTCCAAGAAAGATGGGCGAACTTCAATTAGCTGAACAAATGCTGCACAAACCTGGTTATCAATAGCAACTAGGATGGTATCAATTAATTCCAACATTAATAAGAAATAGTAATAACTTATTTGATCAAAAAGCAGTTAATCAAATTCCTTGTTGTGAAATATCAAAAATTAGAAGATAGAATACACAGCGAGCAGAGGGCAGGGTCAAAAGACCAAAGCCTTCAACTACTAGCAATTCAAACCAGCAAAAATAAGCTTGATTTGGAAAAGAAGTATTAAGTAATTCAGCAATAAAGCAATATTGGGAAACATTTCATTTGAGTTATACATCAAATACATGCACATAGTTCATTAAGAACTCACCAACTTCCGCACTTCAGCAACAGGGTCATTAGCAAGAATAAACAGACCTTGAAGATATTGATCCATGGATACGTATAAGGCCTGTAAAAAACCAATGAGACTATTACTATCAATTCCAAACTTCAGTAATACTTTAATAACCAGACAACTGAGATGATAGAGTCTCATGATACACTTACAGAAGGCATTAACATAATGTATTGATTTACAGAACCCAGTGATAGTTTTCTCAATGAAGCATGAGGAGATTGGAAAAACTGAAACAAAAATAAAAGAATGGAAAAATAAACAGTTGAGGATACAGTTACAAGAAATGAAAGAAAACAATTATAAAAAGAAAATGCTGATGTTACCCGAAATAATCTGGGAAGAAATATGTTAATAGGGCGTTCTGCTAACCCTGGTACATCAGAGTCAAGATATTGGGGAATATCCTCACAGATCTGCATGCACAGTCAAACATGAAGTGTTAAAAAGGTATTACTGGAAACAAATGTATGAAATATTAAGTATCAGTTGCTGAGACTAATGTTTCCAGCAAGTTGAAATAATAGTACATATATGACTTTAATTTTTCAATTGTATGTGTTATATATCAGACTTAACCAAATCAGAGATCAAAATCATGAAACTTTATTTGCATGAAAAAATCAACAAAGGAGATTTAGCATCATGGGAAGAAGGAAGAGAGATGATCAGCAAAAGGAGATCAGGAACGAAATATGTCACTTTTTTTTATTTTTTGGCTTAGTTACACTTTTGATCTCATTAATTTTAGTAGAGTTCACTTTTGGTCCCCCTTAGTTTTAATTGCAACAATGTTGTTCTTATAGTTTCCAAAATGCATTTTAAGTCCCCTATCCCTATCAGATTGATATTGATGTGTCACACTTTTTGGTCAAGGTGGCATTGGGTGGGCCACATCATTCTCAATTTAGCGAAATCATAAAGAAGAGGTGTCACATCATCACATTTTATGCCTTGCAAGCATCAGATTGACAAGGAATTTCATTGAATCAATTCGAGAAGTATGAGAATAACATTGCTGCAAAAGAAACAAGGGATACCAAAATCAAATTTTAGTAAAATTAAAGACGACCAAAATTATAATTAAACCTTTTTATTTTTCGGCACCCCTGATGACAATGTTTTCTGGGATTCCATAAAAGATAGTATACACGCTACATCCACTGTATCAAAGCTCCCATCAAACCCGAAAAAAGAATGGATTTGGTACAGAAACACAGACAAAGGATTCCCACAAAAGCACCAAAAAAATTGCACTTTCAGTATCATATATTTTTCTTCCTCATAGATGTGTGCTCATTTTCTCATAACATGTAGACAAGAGATGTTTTGGGAAATGGTGAGATACACCAAAATGGATCAAAAAGAAGCTGAAAAGAGGGAGGGGATGTTGAAAACGTCAACCATTCTACTACCAAACAGTACATGAGAGTTGCAGCATTAATGACCCAACCATTAAGTCACTCTTTGAGAAAAATCCACATAACTGCATTTGGTATCTTGTGTGGGTCCATGTTGATGTGTAATTTGCTTTAATTTGAATATGTGTAATTTGCTTTAATTTGAATAGTTCTGTTGCCATCATCTAATCCCCCTTAGTCCTTACCTCTTTCTATTCTTTCATTTCTAATAAAAAATCTTCTTTATCAAATAATAATAAACTTCTCTTCTTTCTCTACAAGGGTTCTGAGTAGCACCAATCCATATAATGAAAGTACTTTCATTTTCTTTGAAGATTCGATTTTAGCCAGAACTAAAATTTAAAAACATTATTGACTCTAAAATGGAGAACATACCTTGGATAACGCATCCATTGCACCTTCCATGTGATTTAGATCATTACTATCCAAACAATTTACAAGGGCTTGCAACAATTCAGGCCACCCAACAACTCCTCCTATTTGAACAACAACACTAATAATAGTTCCTGTCGTAGACCTTATATGCTTATCTGTTGCACCAAGACAAGGCAGCAACTCTGATTTCACATACTGTTGGTATGCAGGCTGCATAGATTTGAATGTGTTTCTGAGGTTATTCTTCAGATATAACCCTGCAGCCTGCCGAACCTCCACCGATTTTCCCTGTTCAATATAAATCACCACAGCAGCATTAGTATCAATGCAACATCAGTATCACTTGAACCATAACCGCCACAACTGATGCAATTTTGAAAATAAATAAACAAATAAAAGTCTCAAAATGTTATTCCAGGCAAAGCCATCCAGGTTAAACTTATTTCCATGGACCACTAGAATAATTCAAAACATCTGAGAGACACTAAACTTTTTAGATGTTATTCCAGACACGAAATATTATTTGGTTTCGCATTGAAAACACAACTCGCGTAAAACACATTGAAAAGTAAAAGCTATACGAAGTTGCTTAGCTATGAACGTGATGCGATTTTCCTAAAACTTGACACGAAACCAAACACACTATATAACCTATCACAAAACAAGTTAGAGGAAACTAAAAACAAAACAAAACAATAGAGTTGACTAGTGCCATATTATCATTAACCTGTTGGTGCAAATTGATGAAGTGACAGTAACAGACAAAATAACAGAATCAAAAAACAGAATAATAAAACATAGTCGCTTTCTCGCTTGAGCAGCATTACCTTCATCAAGTTGATTAGATTTCATTCAGAACAACAAATCAAGCACAAATACACTACGACAAGAGTTCCGCATCATACAGACTTAAATCAAACCAAAAAAACGCAAGGCGATCCTCACTAGATAGTAGTAGCAGTAGCAGAAGAAAGTGGAAATTGGCGAATGAATACCTCGGCGCGGGAGAAGATGAAGGCGAGGTAATTGTTGAAGTCAGGGAGATGCGAGTAGCGCTGAAGGTGTTGCCAAATCTGAGCCTTATCGGCGGAAGAAGAATGCGAAATCTGCTGCTCAAGGAGGCCGCAGATCTCCTTGAATCCTTGCTCCTGAGGCTGCCACGATGGAGTCGCCGCCGCTGCCGCTGCCGCCGCCATCATCACCGGATTCCGCCCACGCGAATTGGGTTTGTGCTGTGCTTGCGAGAGGGAGGGGGTTTTGGAATATTTGTGGGCGCAACACAGAAGAGAGAGAGAGAGAGAGAGAGAGAAACGACACCGGTTTTAAATGAAAAGCAACGCAACAGGTTCAATCAAGGTTCCGCTCTCGAACACACTCGCAAGCAAAACAATACAAATAACTTTTTGTTCTGCCAGCAATGAAATCAAACAACCCTCGCCTCACTCACTGTTCACAAACAACAATTATCCATCAAAACACTGTTCGCCGCTTGCGTTGCGTTTAGGTTAGGCCTTTGCTTCGTTGGGCTATAAAAGGAAAATTAAAATAAATAAAATAAGTTCAGAAATAATAATTCAAAAATCATATTCACCTTGGCATCATCGTTTTTTCACTTTAGTCCACCACTTATGGGACCGTCCTATTATAATTTTACTCCATGTTTTGAAAATATAAATATATATATATATATATTATCATTAATGTTAATGCGCATTAGCGAAGCTTCATAATACAAAAATAAGCCAATCCCTTGGGGCAGTGATTGACTCCACGATCTGGCTGTAATTGTAGATAGACAGTATGGTCATTACGTGCATAAGAAAAAGACGTGTTTTGCAATATACTTTGAACCCATACAGATTGGGTCCTTGCTAGTGTCTGTGTTGGGGGAAGCAATGAATCAATTCTAATATGCCCTGCCCTTAATTGATGTTTTATGTATTTTTTTTCACTATGACACTAGTATGTAATATTTACTAGTTTTATTAATGATTAATCTCCATCAAATAATATAATTTATCATCTTTAATAATCTTTTCTTTAAATCATATTTTTTTTATTAACAAGATTTGAATATAAAATTTTGCTTAAGAACGAGTTCAAAATCACTCTAACAAACATACAGCATAAGTTTCTTATGTTTGGGGAAATAAATAAAAAAATTAATTTACTAATCCCCGTAACATTTTTTGGTGAAATTAATGTATCGTCATCTACCTTTTGATTGACTATACAAGATAATTAATTGTCACCTTTAATAAAAAAAATTTCAATCATATTTTTGTTATTCATAATACTTAAATTTGAGATTTTACTTAAGAAAATCAAATTCGGAATCATTTGAACCAATGACTTGTTTGATTGATGTTTTTTATGTCATTAAGCAAAGAGTCATGGACGGTAGTAATTTTCATTATTCGTATGTAAAAATTATACCGTTTATGTTTCTTGTGTTTGGAAAAATAAATAAGAAATTAATTTGATAGTCCTCATAACATTTTCCAATAAAATTAATGTATCCTCATCTATCTTTTAGTTGATTATACAAGATGATTAATTGTTAAGTCATACTTTTAAATTAATTATTGCATAATGAAAAACTGATTTTTCTTAATGTAGACTACATGAATACTACACTACAAACAGTCATTTTCAGGTTGAAAAAATCAATAGGGCAGGATTACTCTTTTATGACCAAAGTCTTTCGTATTTACCTTTTTGTACGAAGCATGAAATATATACGACCTGAACTAATCACCCGTGAATTGTGATTAGAAAAAATTGCTTTTTTAATTAATAAATGGGGCATAAAGGCCGAAAAAATAACAAATCACCATAGTCCATAGGAAAACATTAAATACCATAAAATCCTCCCTCCCTCTGAAAGAGCTTCGATAGGTTTAGCATATACACCATATTATTGAGAAGATCCACGCATCTACTAGCCCTCTAAAATATTATTAACGTTAATGAACATCGTATTTTGTAACATAAGGCATGGTGAGAAGAATCACAATCTGAATTTGTAAGATGAATTTTAATATTGGAATCCAATTGAATAATCACCTTATGAAGCTTCATGTCCCTTAAAACTTATAAGACGCAAGCTGGCAAGAGAGCCCACAATCTACTTTTACAGATGAGCAATTTCCCAAATTACCTATAAAACATGCTATAAGAGAATCTTAAGACTCATGGACAAGACCACCCACCACATGCAGTAACATCACTAGCCTTGTAAGCAGGCCTATCTACATTAAGTTTAAGCTAGTTATCCCGTTTGAGGCTTCAAGGCAATGAAAGCTTCATTCCAAGACGATTCTTTAGATGAGGACATAAAGTTATAGGTGATCATATTCCCGTAACTCAAAATGTGATGGGTAACAATCTCTGGCATCTCTAATTTAGATTTATATTGTAAAATAAAGGAATTTCTATCTTTCAATAACATCCAGACAGTAACACCAAAAAAAAAATTCTCCAAGAAACAGAACCTTGATCCACATTTTCAAAAATCATATTAGAAAAAAATTCTAAGTTTCACATTAAAGAGAAATAGTACCAAAATAGATCAAAATATTAGTAAATATTTGACATTTCATTTCATTTAACTTTTTTTGTCGATAAATATTAATGGTTAATATTATTATTTTTATCAACTTAAAAAATTTAAACTCACTACCTCTTTCGCCTTTTATCTACCTTGTCCACTAGACTGACTTTAAATCTCCTTCTCATCAAGTTTTTTAGCCTCTACATCTTTACAATTGCTATGACATGAATTTCTCTTTCAACGCACAATGCAAATAGAATACCAAACTCACGCTTTGTCTCTGGCTTCTACCTCAACTTGGATTAAAGATTTGTAAACATTTAACCAGGCAATATTCTTATCAATGCGAGTAGCATAAGAATATTGCTTGTTTCATTTTTTTTTTGTTGGGAGAAAAAAAGATCGCATGTTTACTTTGGAGACATGAATTAGATAAGGACCAATATTATAAGTTACCTAAAAACTCAATTGCATTACTTAGAAAGCTATGTCTGTCCTGATCCACATTTTCAAGAAAAAGAAATAAAGTTTGAATTTATTATTATTAACTTTTTGTCCAGATATAGAAGGAATGAAGCATATCCTTAAATAATGACATCCACATGATGCTCAAAGCCTCTGCCACCAATATTTTAGCATCAACAAAAAAATAAGAGAGATCTTTGGTCCATTTCTGCCCATAGATATCGGAATCCAATTACCTGTATTCCCCTTAGCCAACATGCAATGTGCAAATCTTTCAATACAAAGGTGAGATAATCATCTTGGCTAATGCCTCTAAAAGGGGAAAATTGATCCGTAAGCTCCCCGTTCCAGTTTATAAACCCAAAAGGCGAAGAAATGCAGTGATAAACAATTTCAATGAATTGTGATCTTTGTCTATCCAATAAACTCAGTATTCCAAAAAAATTAGATAATAGTTTTCAACCAAAAATGTTTTCATCGTTTATCACTTTGAAGTCTTACAAAGCACTTGTTTAGTCCACTTTTATCGAGTCCTGTAAGACTTCAAACCACTCTTTTAAAAATCAGATTGATAGTTGAATAATTGGTGAAATACTAATTCCCTTACATTGGTTTAATTGCAATTGAACTCACAAAATTAAACATTTTTAATATTAATTATATAATAGAGTGGCATAAAAAAAAAAGATTTAGGTAAAATCTTCAAATAATGATATCAAATTAATATTATTAATATATTATAATGTCATGTAAGTAACAAAAATAATCTAAATAACAAGTATTCATATGTGAGTATATATAAATTATAAATTAGCATTAAGCATTATGTGATCTAAAAAATAATATTTCTAGGTTAAACATATAATTTAATCCCAATACATGCCGCAGATTTTCAATTTGGCCTCTGTACATAAAAATTGAAAATTTGTGACACATAAGAGAAATTATATTTTTAATCATATTTTATTAAATTAAAATTTATTGAAAAATCATGTCAAATTAATTATCTACTTGGAAAAAAAGAATTAATTTTCTCCATATGGATTTATAAATGTCTTACAAATTGAAATGAACTAATTACCTGATTTGTTCAGCCGTTCGTTCACTAAATGCTTCAAACAAACATCTATACTTATCAATGGTTACTGGTCAATATCAACGCCTGAATATCTAGACATGTACGTTTTTAGTGATAGACTGACAGAAGTGTAATTCCGTCCGCTATGTCCATTTTTGCTTTAACTTCTTGGTTCCAATTCCAAAGGTTATTGACTTGGTATTGCACCTTCCCACTTCAATCCATGGATTATTTGATATGTAAGCCAGAAAGTAAAAAAAGAAGAAAAAAACAATAATGATGATGCACAGTCATGGCAATCACCAGTATAAATGGCACTTTTAGAAAGCCTCGCAGCCGACACAGATGATCGAACAAGAATGACTAGTGACGATAATTCTACAGCCTTGATACTTGACACACGTTCTAAAGCTATATAGCCTTTATACAACTATTTATTGTTCTTGCAAAATGCCAAATATTCCTGTGTCCAATTCCAAGTTTAATAATTACTATCGTAATTGCACTATACAGCGCATCGTCCAGCACATTGAGAGTGAGCTTGGCCAAATGCGTGTTCTTAGAATTTAGGCTTAATCCGAGCTCCATTCCCATTTAAGTGTTGCATGCTGATAGCAGAACGAATTCCAAACTAATAAGCAAGCACACAGGACTTGACTGAGACTAAAATTTAAGCAATCGTGGGAATCAATGGTCTCTGACTTTCCATCTGCTTGCACAGTAGTACTGGTTTTCTCTGTTCATAACAGCATTTGCATAGACCCCATATGACATAGAACCACACAACTGATTAAATTTTCAGTTTATGGTTTTCATCAAAAGGAAATTTCCTTCAATTATATCATCAGAGGTTGTAGACTCCTGAGAATAAATCAAGTAGAACGAATCAGCTAAAGATCAGTTAGTACTAACATATATAATCCTTGTCAAACCTATGACACCCTCACTAATACAACCGGATTATTAAATGACCATTTTATTGATTCCAAGGCATGCATTTTTTAAGCAGTAACATTCGTATATAGATTGTAATTAAATGGAGTTAATCTTTTGGTCATTAACTCTAATAACAATCATTATTTCCTAAAAGAGAATAGGTTAAAGTTTATTGGAAATTACAAAATTGTGGGTCTCACATCTTATTTAATGAATTCCTTGCAATTTATTAGTTGTTAAATAGAATGTGTTACTAGCACTCCCCAATCTAACCTATTCCTACAATTCAACGCTACCTCTCTCTCCTGCCTATTTGGAATTGAAAATGTTTTACAAAGCTTTCATACTTTTATTTGTCAGATTTGGTTTATAGACCCCACCATTTGATTTCACATAGCAAGAGTTATAAACAGTCTCCTAAGCAGTCAAACCTGAGAATCAAACCAATAAACACTCCTAATCAATTGTCCTACTCCTAAGGTAACAGTACCACAATTGAAACCAGTGTTATGACTTAAAACATTACAAATGTTCATTCTTAACATCATGCAGAAACTTAATAAAAAATTTCTCATTCTTACAAGTTATGACTAGAGAAGGATTAAAATAATTAAAATAAATAGAAAGCTGAAATCCTGAATCTGCAGGACTTGGTCTTCTAACCATTCTAAAGCATAGTTAAATCAGATTTCTATAAGCCCTACTTCTATTACCATTCAATATAGCAGGAAACTCATACTTATGCTGTAATTTCATTCATATCCACATTGAGAAATTGGAACGAGAAGCCGAGAACTTTCCAAGACTTAGTTAAAATGGAGGACTAATCCAACTGTAATAACCTCAATTTGCAGCGAACTTAACTTTTTCATTGATCTTTAACAAGAACTTTCCCAAGACTTAGTTAAAATGGTGGACTAATCCAACTGTAATAACTCAATTTTCAGCCAACTTTTTCATTGATCTTTAACAGACTAGCTAGAGAATTAAAAAAAGATACTTTATAAACACCAATTCGTGCATATGAAACAAGACCACTCAAGAACATGTCAACCCTTTTTAACCAAGTTCACAACTTTATTACTATCATGATTTATCACCAAACCAAGTTACTTGGCTTAAAAAAAACAATAAGATTCATAAATATAGATTCTGCAGTACAAAAAAATAATACTTTCTGTCAAACAAAAATTATTTCACCTACTGAGTAATGAAATTTGAAGCTCCAGCTATTCTATAGAGATACTTTAAAATCTTTTTATTCATTCTCACACAGCATCGTCAGATCTTGAATTAATTTTTTTTCACCTTGAAAAACCATGCTTGTAGTGTAGCAAAAAAACATTATAATGCAGATCTTACTAAATTTCAAGTTTTCAACCAGTTAACACAACGAGAAATACAGATAAGATCACATCAAACTTCAATCTTAGGCCAGAGAATGTACAGTAATTGAAATTTCGGATTGTTTAGTAAACTTCTGCACCCATGAACCATTTACAGTTCTGCAAGAGAATCATAAAGTTTGTACCATAAAATATTATATCATTGAGCAAGGTGGCCAAGACCAACTGAAATATGACTTGGAAAATCCACAGTAAACATACATTCTCTAGTATACTATCCCTCAATTAGTATATCTAGATACAAAGACTCCAGTTGACAGATCACTAATGATGAATCATTAATGACAACGGTAATTTCAGTACCTAATAAATACAATTGGGGATGACCATGCCAAACAATTGAATCTTATGATTATCATTCTGACAGCATCATCTTTGCTTTTCCGCAGCCTGCACGGAGAAATAAGTCAAGATAAAAGGTAGGATATCAGTGACAGGTGTCAAAAAATGTTGGGAGGCATAGGAACACAGATTATACAGCAGAGCAGTTTATTCATCAAAACTAAAGGAAAAACATTCAGAACTGATCCCTGACAAATTCTTAAGCTTAGAGAATAACTCATTTTAAGTTGTTACTCTCCTTTGCACTTATCAGGGTCCAATTACATCTTTTTTAGGTTCAATTGAACTTCATTACAAAAGAATAGCAACACCTAATAAAACTAAATTAGAAAAGTAAAGATATAGGATTTTATCCATGAGTAGTTCCATCATCCAAACATCATAAGTACTAGAGTTTCAGATTTGGACTGGTATAGGCTTCAGGTTATAGCATTGAAGACACGGCATCCATTTCTGCAGTGATCACAGATCTGAGGAATTTCGCAATGCAATAGCACTGTAGCGGATATTTAACAGTATTGAATGGGTCAATAAGATAATTACCTAAAAGAGTTTAAATTTGATGCATTGTTAGTGTGAAAGAGTTTCAAAATAAATTTAACTAAATGATGTGGCAAAACGTCATTGAATGACAGCGTAAAACTGTCTTACACTGACAGTGCATTAAATTGAACTTAAAAAAACTAATAGAAAATCACAGCATCCCACACAAGATACTTGGATAACCATTTCACTATACAAGTAACAGAAAAGACAAGCTGAAATCCAACTGCAGTAAAATGATACCAAAACCATACTTTTTTCACATCATAAAACTATATTCAAGCAATTAACTCAATAAAAGAAGCAACGGAGCAACATCTTAAAACAATTTAAACCGTGAAAATGGAACAAGCAAACCACAAACCTTTTGCAGTTTCTTCAGAACAGAATCCTCAAAAGCTTGATACCCAGCACCAACCAGATTACTCATCCTGGTGGTTTCAGCAGATTTTGGAACGCTCGAAGAATCAGCCACAGTTGCTGGTTTAAGAGGTAAAACCAGCAACGGATTAGCAAGATAACCAATCACACTCCCAGTAGCAGCAACCTGGATAGAGACACAATCACAAATTAGTATGCCACAGATAATTGAATGAATCAACACAATTGGAATAAGCTCTGCTTTCAATTATTTTTCCTTAAAATTCCTCCTCTAAAAACAACGTTTAAATTGCAGTCGCGATTTAGTCACGATTTTTTACAATGTGGGAAACTATAGTACAGACAAATACAGCCCCAATTGTGGTTGCAAAGACCCTAAAAAACATGATATTGCTGTCCAAATTGTGGCCACGGACGGTTTTCTAAAACCTTATGAAATAAAGATTGAAAGATAGAAACTTACAGCTCCTTCTTTAGTGGCCATAACAACGAGAGCAGAACCCTTCTTCTTACTCCCCTTGATGACAACATCTTCCACGTCACCAAACTTGGAGAACAATTCCCTCAACTTATCAGCCGAATAATCCTCACCCACCTTCTCCCACGAAACCTTCAGAACCTTCTCTTGATCCACTCCACCACCACCGCCAGTCTCCTTCTCCTTCGCCGGTGGCGCCGCCGCCGCCGCTTCCTCCTTCTTCCCGTGCATAGCACGAATCCTCGCGATCTCCTCCTTGAGTTGCCTCGCAATCCTGGCCTCCTCTTCGCGCTCCTTCGCGGCGGGGTCGGGGGCGTTGGCGTCGCGCTCCCGGCGCTCGAGATCGGAGACCATCTTGCGGCGCTTTCCGTCGCGCTGCAAATTGCGGAGCTCGCGCTCTCGCTTGACGCGCAAGAGGTCGTCGAACAACTTGCGGGCCTTGTCATCCCTGAGGATGTCGTACGAGGTGCGGAGCTGTTGGAAGTTGGCGGCGGCGTTGGGGTCGTCGGGCCTCTTGTCGGGGTGCAATTCGAGAGCCTTCCATCGGTAGGCCTTTTTGATTTCTTTCTCCGTTAGCTTGGCGCCTTCTTCGCCGGACGGTAACCCTAGCACCGTGTAGTGATCGATCTCTGCCTCCATTTTGACCACAATCGATGCGTCAAAACCCTAACCCTATCGTCGCAAGGACAATAATATTATGTTGCTGGTGCTACTCGCGATCAACCTGTTGTTGCTACGACTCCCCTTTTTAAATTAAACACAGCGTGGCAATCGTAGCCGGAATCCGGGCGCATGAATTGGGATTTTGGGTTTTGGAACACAGAGAGAGGGAGGGACACTACACCGTTTTCTAAATGAATATGAGACGTTTTAGGCTCATATCATCTTCTTGGGATCTAGAAAACAATTTTGTTCTGCTGGGTTAAGTTTTAAAAACAATTACAGGAATAGATACATTTTTATATAGAAATAGTATTTTAAAATACATTTTAGAACGTCATAATTTCTTTAAAAAATATAATAAAATTGCATTTTGAATAACAATTTTAAATAATTTATATTTATTAATAAAATTATAAAAGTTGTGTTAATAAAAATGAAGTAAGTTTTTTTCTTTTTAAAAAAAATAATGAAATCATAGATACACTCACTACTTCATCTATCACTAAAAAATATAAAATACTAAAATCATAATTTACAAAATGATTTCAATATGTTTATTTTTAAAAAATTAAAAAACTTAAAAGTCGTGAATGAGAATATAATTTTGATGTTTAAAAAAATAATCATATTTTAAAATAAGACTTATCTATAAAATATAATATTTTTAAAATTTACTTATTCATGTAATAAAATAAATTAACTCATTCACATAAATTTATTGATATGATTATTATGAACAATTTTGTCTTTAATATCATGAGAGTTGTGATAATTTGTGTATAATATAATAATATGTAGATATTGGGATAGTGTTATTTTTAAATTGTTTTATTTTTTATTTTTTTCCGTTATGAACTAGTAGAAATTGTTTATATGACTTGGTTGAAATGTATTAAATGTTTAGACCCAAATCTACTTTAATGTAATGAGAGAAGTTTTTTTATATCTGAAAATTATAAATATTTGAAAATAGAATTATATTTCTTAATAATAAGTAAAATTTATTTAGTTTATTATTGAAAATTTTTAGATAAATTTCTTAAAAATTAAAGATTTACGTATATTTTTATGAATTATTTTAATTATTTACTATATTATATAATTTAAAATAATAACATGATGTTTTTATTATAATAAAAAAATTAAAGTCAAAAAAGTAAAATTCTCACTTTTATCCTGAGAAAATTATAGTAAGAAATTATTAAAAAATATTAAAAAAATCATTTTCTAATTTTAAAAAAAAAATACATATCAAACATAAAAAAAAAAATTAAATTTTTCATACCTATGATTACCTATAAACTAAAAACTTATATCCTAGCAAACTCCTCCAAAAGGTTATTTCATATCACTACTCTTTCTAAAGAACTCAGAATTCTCCTTTCAAATCAAAGTACAACACCAATTAATGGCTATCCTTCATTTCCACCACAACTCCCCCTAGGATCTAGACAGGTATTGTCACCGTTAGGATATAGGATTTTTGGGTTTTCTGGATATATGTTTTTCCTTTTGGGTTTGGGGATCTGACTCTAGACTTGGACTATGTGTTGTTTTTTTTTAGTTCAAGTTCAAACCGAGTTTGATTTGGATAAATTTGTGTCATATAGTGTTTGAGGTTTGTTGTTTTGTTATTGGGTTTGATTTGAGAAGGGGTGAGTTTAATTTGTGTTGTGTTTCAATTTTTTGCGGCTTTTAACTCTCATAAAATGATTTTTATGGAGTGTGACTCACGTTTTTATTAGACAAAAATTATGTTAATATAAGCAAATTTAATGCTTAATCATTAATGTATGACATTTTCTTTCTTAATGAATTTTGACTATCAATAATTAATTAATGCAACCTGAGAGGGAGTGTGACTCACGTTTTTTTCGCTAGTAATGAAAGCAATGTAAAAAAATTCTTTTCTCTCCCAATCTTTGCAAAGGCATAAACTGCTTAACTCCGTTATGCTTTGGAGCAATCCCAACATGGATGTTTAAAAATTCCTATATTATAGTATCTACATAATCATCAATTCCTTTCCTTACTCAACAGCTTCATACGTCTTTGCTCACCAATACTTACCATCAACTTAAGCTTTGAATCCATTATACAATTATTTTCTCTTACCCCATCTGTAAAATTGAGTTTTTAAATGTTTAGATGATTTTGAGATATTTTTCACTTTCTCCATCATCTATTATTATGACCATCATTAATTTGTCTATCTTCGTTTCCAATATCCTAAAGGAAGCCCTATTCTTGTTTTTATCTTGTTATATCATAACTCTGTATTTTTATATATTGGATAATATTTTTAAAATTGAATTAGTCATTCAACGGTTAAGACATTGGTTCTAAATTTAATGGTTCAATTGTGGTTGAATCAATATTAATTAAAAATAATTTTATTAATTTTATGTAATATATTAAATAAGATTAATAAAAAATAATATTTACATAAAAAAACAAGAGATCATTTTAAATTCTCGCCTCATTCAATTACTATGTAACATTTTCAAGTAAAATAACAACATAACTGATAATTTATTTCTCAAAAACTATTAAGTGCGTGTTTGGATTAGCGGTAACAAAATTAAATTAATTTTGAATGAAATTGATTTTACATAATTTATTATAGGGTAATGTGATTTTTTTTAAAATAACAAATATCATTAAATTGATTTTTTAAGAGAATATTATTTGGATACTTTGAATCAAAATTGATTGTGAATATGTAATTACTAAAATGAGTTTCAATTATTTGTACATGTCTGGTGTATTCTTATTTATTATTTATTATTTATTATTATATTGATATGTTGATTATTAATTTAAAATAAATAGGTAGGTTTATAACAAGTTTTTATAATAAAATTAATAATTAAAATATTAGATTGTGAAATAAAATGTATCTCCTAAAAAAAAAACTTGCAATCTAAATTAACATAACAATGTATTTATAAAGTAGTGACAAAAAATACAAAAAAGATCAATAATTCTTAATATAGCACAACTTTGTCCGACCACAACAATACAAATTTTGATTTAAGATTTCTACAATTTTCATCTCATATTGAATCTCGAACACAATCCATCTTAGGTGAAGAAATGACGTTTCAACTTGGGTTTGGTCCAAGTTAACTGCACTATGGTAATTATCATATGAGTCAAGGCTTATGCTTTCATCTTCATAATGTGTAAAATCAATATCACTTTCAACATTTCTTCTAGTAAAATTGTGTATAACCATCGTTGCACAAACTATTTGCACTTGTGTTTTAAATTTGTAGTTAGGCATGCATCACAAGATTGCAAATGTGTTCTTCCATACTCCAAAAGTTCTTTCAATTGTGCACCTTAAACTAGAGTGATAATAATTGAAAATTTCATTATTATTTACAAACCCAGATCTACGTCTAAAATCAGGAAGGTGGTAGCGTTCCCATCTGTAAGGACCAACATATCCTATTGGTGTTGGATAGCCAATATCTACCAAATAATATTTACCTATTGACAATTGTAGTGATACAAGAAAATAATACCTTGAGAAGTATGTGAAAAATTCATATTAGAAGTTATGAGAGCATTATAAAATATTCAAGCATCGTGGGCAGTACCTTCCCATCCAGCTAATACAAAAGTCAAACGCATGTTTCAATCACATACAACCATTATATTTTGTGTTGGAATATCCTTTCTTCCAATAAATCTAGCTTGCTCATTAAGAGTAACCACACATGGAACATGTGTACCATCAATTGCCCCTATAGAATTCTTAAAAAATGGTCAATATCGTGTATCATTTATATTTTGACATAAATGTCATGAAACAAAGGATCTAGTGGCCTAATATATTCCACATACAACTTAAGGAAAGCAATTAATACCTTATGAAGATGTTTACTTACAGTTTCTCCAGAGTGTTGAAACCTCTCTTGAAAGTTCTTATTTCCTTCCACGTGGCCAACCATGTTTAAAAACATTGCAACTATATCTTCAACTCGCATGCGGTTAGTAGACTTTAAACCATGATCAACCAATTCAGAGCAAAGCTTGTAAAAAATATGTTTTCCATATGAAACATCTCATAACGACAAATAGGATAACCTTGCAATACTTCTTGCCCCATGCATGACTTGTTTGTTTGCTGGTTCTACAAGGATATTTACATAGATGTTTTATTGCATATTCACCAATAAACACAGCCAAATAAGATGCTTGCTCCATAAGTTTATCATTTTCATTAGTATTTGATTCAAATTGTTCAATCAAGTCATTCATTTTTTACTTGTGTAGAAACAGTATTACAAAATACATAATATATCAAGATACACATGATAAAAACATAATGTGGTTCGTTACAAGCCAAATAAGAAACATAACCAAATTTGATAGCAAAACATAATATGAGTTCAACAGAACATGACTCATACCACCACAAGCAAACATCCAAGCACTAGTACATAATAGTAAGGGGTTTTTAATTGCATCCTTAATACACACATCTAGTTAGTAACCTTGAACCGTAAGGGTTTTTAACTGCATCCCTAAGCTAATGCATCCTTTGCCCATCTAAACCTCGCATGGCAATAAACATTTCTCTTGTTAGTTTAACATCATCAGGTTGCAATATTGTGTATGAAATATTAAATCCTTTTGTAATTCAAGTAGTGTCTTAAGTTCATTCATCACTTCTTGAATATATGCACTTGCCACAAGTTCATTGCGTGACTTACATGCTTCTGCAATCACACTAACTGCATCTGGTATTCTCGAAGAGATAGTTGCCTTCTTCTTGTTTAACTTTTCAGTGTGATTGATTATCTTGCTTTTCCCCTACTCTTTTGGCTACCAATTCATTGGCTAACAGTACATTGTGAATCATTTAAATGAATTTCCTTAAAAGCATTTGTTGCACTAACACTTGTATGTTCACTATCACTCGAGCCTTCCTCTAAATCTAGGTCAATGCCCTCAAGACTTGGATGATACCCATCATTCATATCAACCTCAACACCAACAGGCAATATCCCAGACAAGGGAAGTCCCTTGATCCTAAAGTTTCCATATAAAGGATTTTCTTGCTCATTCAGAATTTATCATAGGATAAATACACCAAACAAAAAATTTAGACTTACAACAATACACATTTATGTACACATACCAATTATTTTTCCTCCCACAATTCATCACTTGCATCAATAGTATTTTTGGCATTGTCCCATCCAAGACTAGTTTTTTTTACCAAATAGTTGATATCATACTCATCATTCTCTTATGAGGTTATGAAATATGTTCTTAAACTTTGGTTTGTCATAATTTTTTCCAATCAACTCCTTAAATCTGGATGCAATTCCATTCTAAGCATGCTATGATAAAGCCTTCAGTTGTTTTAAGGTCCCAAGAAGCTTTTTCTTTCTCAATACTCATAATTCTAAGTTAAAGAATTTCCTTATTGATAAGAGGTAAATGTCATTGCAGCAATACTATTTGGTATGTTCTTAGTATGATCACCCCTCTAGAACCATAAAGATTGTTAATAATAAGTCAATCATCACACTAACCAAATGAAGCTACTCCACTTTTAATTGGTAATAATCTAGTTCTATTCTTTATTAGTGGAACTAGTATGAAATTTATTCATCAATAAAAAAGACAAAATTGATAATATCATTTTTGTGACTTTAAGGTGGTCAATGAAGCATCCATCGACTACCATAATACCTAAACTGAATGAATATCCCCAAGAACTTATTTCATACCTAATATAGTAAAATGTATCATTTGTGTAAATATTTTTTGGATTGTATTATTTGGATAATTTTTTTATTTTTTTGTATTATTGGGGCAAAATTTCTCCCCGTTTGAACCGGGAAATAACCAATTTTTATTGATTTCTCTAGTTTTTGATCAAGTCAAATGTTTTTTGTTTGATTCTTTGAAACATAAATTATAAAATTTACTCGGATCAGTTGTAATTACTTTTTTAATGAAAATAAACAACTCATTATAATAATAAAAAAAACTTTTAACATTTATTCTTATTAGCAATGTGCTAATAATAATTATTAGCACTTCATAGATAATGGAGTGCAATTGAAAATTGACAAACAACTACTAAGAATTAAAATATATTAACTTCTAATCATCAAATAAGTACTAATTAATTCTAGTTTGTCCTCATTTTCTTTGTAGGATTCTCTTGAAACATGTCGATCAACATAGAATTACTGCAGTTCGGGCATTTAGGGTCAACTTTGGATGCCATCACATAAATTAAACAATGAGCACATCCCATTGCAATTAATGGTGCTAGCTCATCTTTTGAGGCACCGTCAATATTCTGTTTAATGTCCAATATGGAAGGTAGGTACACTTTACGAGATGATGATGATGACAACAAGGTCTTTGAAGTAGTAGATTTAAAGACATTTGATAAATTACAAGAACTTGATCCTGGAAGTGATAGCTTCAACTCTAAATCAAGGCCCACGCAATTTTCATACTCATTCATCCCAATCTCGGTAAAGCTTATTTTCTTAGTTTCCTTCGATGCGTAACAAGCATCAAAAGGCCACAATTGGAGAAATTATATGTGAAAGTGCCAGGCCGTAAAAAAAATTGTCAAACTGCCACGGTGTACAATTCGCAAGTCATTCTAGCAAATTCCATTGGCTGAGTTGGCAGTCAATTACTGGCCAACCTAATCTGCTTTACCCAATAGCGAAATATGTGTATCTGACATGCCAGCTAGGTGACATATTCGCTGGGCTTCGTAGCTAAGTATGTGTACAATCCGCTAGGCCTGATAGCTAACTTGTTTCTGACGGTGACAAATTCGCTGAGCTTTGTAGCTAAGTATGTGTAATTCGCTAGGCCTGATAGCTAACTATGTACAGTTATGCAACGTGCTATGAATGTTGATTTGAATTTGGTGGGATGTGCTGCGAAGTATGTGAAATATTTAGCTCTTTCGATCAGCGAATTTAGTCTTGATCGAAAAATATTATATAGCATTGGCTAGACCTTGCATTTGAAAAATATTATATAGCATTGGTTTTAGAAAATTGTGTCTTATTTGTATTTGATTTTTACATGACTCGATATATATTGTGTTATTTTGTTTTGTGATTTTTGAAACCGAAATACTTTGGCCCAAAAAAATAGGTGATATATTTTCCTATATTGCATAGGGAATATAGTCCTATTTAGACCCCTTTTTTTACATTCGTAGTCATCTTATATTATTATTTTTTGAAAATTTTCAGGTGTTATTTTGCTTTGTGATTTTTGAAACGGAAATACTTTGCCACAACGAAATAGGTGATATATTTTCCTATATGGCATAGGGAATATAGTCCTATTTACACCTTTTTTTTTTTACGTTAATAGTCATCTTCTAATAGTTTTTTTTTTAATTTTTTACATGTTATTTTGCTTTGTGATTTTTGAAGCCAAAATACTTTGGCACAACAAAATAGGTGATATATTTTTCTATATTGCATAGGGAATATAGTCCTATTTACACCCGTTATTTTTATATTAGTAGCCATCTTCTATTATTTTTGTTTTTTATTCTTCAGTCCAGAAGACATTGTTCTGTTATTTTTAATTTTTTACAGCAAAATGAGTAATAGTAGAAATGGTCTAATCACGATTGTGTATTATAATGGAGTAGATATTTTGGACCTAATGGTCAAATTTTTGAAGGAGAAAGTAAAATGTTTCGCATGCCCCCAGGATGCAGCCACGGTGATCTAATGAAAATGATTTACAAGAAGTTGAGACTACAACGCAGACAATGTGTCACTCGATTAATTGCTAGATGTGCATCGGGCAACCCGGTGCAATGGGTTGCTGTGGATATTGTAGATGATGACGATGTAGCGTTAGTTATTGACCCATGCAGATCCGATGGAGAAAATCCTAGATTTATCGAATTGTATGCAGAATTAAACTGTGGTGGTCAATCAAGCAGTCAACAATGTGTCCAACCCACTGGTTCCATTGACATTAATAGAGAGCCACAGGTGAATTCCGAAGACAGAGATGTATCCCTATCTCCACCAGTACCAACCCAACAAACCCAAGAAATGGATTATGGACATAGGGATATATCCGAGACACCAGCACCACCAAGTCAAGCAGCGGAGAATGAAATGGTGGCAGCCTACGACCCATCTTGGCCTACAGATACTTCTGAGGAAGAGGTGGATGAAGGTGTTGTTCCAGACAGTGACTCATCAGATACCGACGTAGATGGTGATTTCGATCGTGCTATTCCAATTCCTTCTCTAGGCAATGTGGGAATGTAGGAGCAGCCTCCCGTTGTAGGTATGGATTAAAATTGTTTTTTTGTCAATAGTGTTAAGTTTTTTTGCAGGTTTAACGAACAATGTGGCTAATGTCGCATAATATAGGAGGGGGCAACGTTCCATTTTGGGCTGACATTAGTCATTACACGAATATTAATTGGGAATACCCAGATCAGGAGACTGAGGATATACAAGGAGTGCGAATACCTAACTGGCAAATGGGACAGGAGCTATATAAGGACCAGGTGTTTGATAGGAAGTGGGATGTTCAATTGGCAATAAAACAATACTGTATGGCCGAACATCGCACAACGGTTGTAAAAAAAAGTGATACGAAAAGGCTTATTATGGTTTGTGAAAATCATTTGGATGGTTGCCCATGGAGGATGAGGGCATATCAAAAAAAAGGTGGCACCGAATGGGTTGTAGGCATATGGAACAACCAACACACATGCGTCGATCATAATCTTTCTCAAGATCACAAGCAGCTTGACTCAAATGTCATATGTTCGTTGATCTTAGGTATGTTAAATATTTTAAATTGAAGTCCGATTATTGATTAAATTATTTATTAATGTATTATTGTTTGACGAAATGCAGAAATGATTAGGGAGGATCCCAGTGTTAAAATTGGGTTGATTCAAGAAAGGATAGCAACAATGTTAGGATTTCATATATCATACACGAAGGCATGGAAGGCAAAGCAAAAGGCCATTGTTCATATTTTTGGAGATTGGGATGAGTCTTATGCGTTTTTGCCAAGGTGGTTGGGTTACATGTTACATGTTTCTCCTGGGTCTGCATACAAGCTGGATTTGCACGACCATTTTATTGATGGTCAACTAGATGCAAGTGCTAAGGTGTTCAATAGGGTGTCCTAGACATTCAAACAATGTTGCGATGCTTTCAATTATTGCAAACCAGTTATAAGCATCGACGGAACCCATTTGTATGGGAAATATAGGGGAACACTGCTCATTGCAACATCAGTTGACGGAAACAATTATGTCGTTCCTATTGCATTTGTGATTGTTTCCTTGGAAAATATTGACAATTGGTCATGATTTTTGGCACTCATTCGTATACATGTTATGCAAAAAGACGAAATTTATCTTATTTCAGATCGACATGCTGGCATAATTGCCGCAATAAACAATGTCGAACTAGGATGAAATCCACCAAGGGCGTACCATGTGTATTGCATTCGACATTTGGCGAGTAATTTTAATCACAGATTCAACAACGTTATGTTGAAGAAACAATTGAAGAAATTAGGTATGTTTATTAGCCTGCAACACAATGTTTATACATGTCGTTACCATATTCATCGTATGTGTTGTTCTTTACATCGTGTTTGTATGTGCAGCTTATACAACTTCGCGCTTAGATTTCGATGCTGGATTACAAACATTTAAAGAAGGAAGCCCTCAAATAGCAGCATGGATTGATAGAATCCCAAAGGAGAAGTGGAGTATAGCGTATGATAAACAGGGAAGAAGGTTTGGTCACATGACAACGAATCTTTCAGAATGCTTTAACAAGGTACTTAAAGGAGCCAGAAGCCTCCCAATTACATCCCTTGTCCGATTCACATACGCGCGATTAGTGTCATACTTTGTTGCACATGGTCAAAAAGCCCATGAGGAGATGGCGAGAGGTAATCATTTCTCCAAATTAGCATGGAAAAAATATATGAGGATGGTTGATAAATCGGCAACACACTACGTCACTTGTTTTGACGCACTTAAGACGAGATTTGAGGTTCAAGAAACGTACAATATATGAACTCATTCGGGAGGTAAAAAATGGTCGGTCTCCTTAGCTGAACGAAATTGTCAATGTGGTGAGTTCACTGCATATAGGTTCCCTTGTAGCCATGTTATTGCAGCATGTCGATCCACACACCATGATCCTAGACAATATGTAGATCCTGTATATAGTGCTGCGTATCAATGTCAAGTGTATGCACCGCAGTGGTTTCCTATTAGGAATGAGGAGTTCATACCACCAGCTGTACCGCTCATTGTTATACCAGATGTGTCGCTGAGACGTACAAAAGGAAGGCCAAAGAGTACACGCATACGAAATGAAATGGACTCCAGGGAATGCTCCACGACCGGAACAACATGCGTCTACTGTAAGGTTGTCGACCACAATAGGCGTAATTGCCCATCACGCAACTAGAACCAATAATGTACTTGGTGGTTATACTAATGTTAATCGTGTTAAATATTTAATAAACAATAATTATCGAATATTAGTAGAGTCCAATTATCTTGCATAATACATGAAATCATAAAAGTTTATACAGTCATGCATATAACAGTCTGTTACCATACAATTAAATAGCATCGTACTGTCACTAATAGGGGAAAAATATTTAGTCATGTTGTTGGTGGTCCTCATGGAATCCTCCACAGCGACTCATGTTATGTTCATATGGTGACAGATTGCATCGAAATCACGCTCCCCTAACCGGATTCCGCTTAATGATGTGCTGAACATCATAAGAACCATCGTCCACGTTGTGTTCATGTCCCTCATCCATTGCCGCAACAATTTCATCTGCAGAATACTGTCTGAAATTCGGAGAATATGTCACATGAGATGACTGTTCAATAGGAGTCCCAAAAACCATATCATGTTCTGATGTTGGAGTTGGAGCAGTGGGCCTATAACAGTCTTCAAATGTGTCTGATCTGGGTGTGTAATGCAAACCAGATGAAGTCGATCCTGATGAACTTGGCCCAGCTGTACTGGGGCCAGTAGAATGCATGGGGTATGATGCATGTGGGACATCGGCATGCGGCATCGACGGTCCAGCTCCCCAAGGGGGGTACTGTGATCCAGGAACAAACTGGGGGGGCCACCAATATTGTTGTGAGAGGCCCGAAGGGTACCCAGGTGCAAAGAACATGCCAGGAGGACGTGGAGGAATAGGTGGTACAACCACTGGTGTGTCTGCAACTGATAGAGTCGAGTGGTGAAGGGGTAACCCCTTTTGACGCGCATATTGGTTACGTCGAACCACTGGTGGCGGGGCCTCAGTCTGACGACGTACTGGGGGCGGTGCAGCATCTCCAAGATCTATTAATCTGTCTATATTGTCGCATGCAGCCAGCATTCAAACCGCCTCCTCGTACATCTAAGTCATGTCAAATGCCCCATGTGCCTCAGGTGAAAGCATGTGGACAACAGTCTCTGCTCGATCAGTCTGCAGATGAACCATTATTAGTGATTACACGTAAATTAACCTGGAAAATACATAATTATAACTAACATACATACCACATGTGCCTTCAAAGTCGCTTTGTGGGTCATCCAACGACGGGTAACTGAGTAGTACCATTGCATGTATTCGCTGTTGACAGATAGGTACCCATCTCTCCGCATAGGTTGCATGTCTTGCAACACAAGGGCATCTCTATTTTCCCATTGTTGAATAAAGAAAACATGACGCTGACTCCAATCCACGTCTGTCTTGCCCGTAATACTAATCGTCAGCAGCTCACTACAATTAATAGGAGCCTCTGGAATTGGCTGGTCGAACCCAAACTGACGCATAACTCTATCCGGCTGCTGGTATACGACAATCTCATAACATAGAAGAGGACATACAGCCAACCATCTCCTAGCCATGTGAACATCCGGTGGATGGACTGCGTCTACAACCTCATAAGGCCTCCAACTTATGTCTCTCCTTCGCATGACATCAATATGATGGCGATATATGCGAATGTTGGTATATACAGTTTGTCGCGTATGGTATACATTAAATCTGCAACAAAAGCAACAACAATTTTAAGCAACATATACTCCGAATACAACAAAAATGAGGAATACTAATAATCAAATAAAAAATACCTGTGGCCATATATCTAGTGCTGTATGACATGATGGTCTTCCACCGTAGGAAGGCTAGGAAAGATGGTCGGGAATCGCGTCCAAGCCCACAACTGTAACAATAAAGCACATCCACCCATCTCATGACGTGAAGCACGTGTGACCTTACACAACTCCCTATATAATGCTGCAAGAACTGCAGAGCCCCAACTGAATGTTCCTGTGCGCTAGAAATCATCCAAATATAACAAATAACGAGCTGGCACGAAGCTCGAAGAGGTGTCAACAAACAACATCCCGCCTAATATGCGTAATATCAAAGCACGAGTGTATCTACGACGTCCTATTTCAGTGCCTGAGTGGACCTCATAAACATCAAACTACTCACCCAAAAAATGAAGGTTTAACAAGCCGCCGTGCAAATCACGATCAGCAGCCGGCTCAACCCCTAACATGTCACCAATGATGGCCCGAAAGTTATGTCGTCCGTGACGACCACAAACAACATGACCATCGGTCGGCAGACCCAACAGATGATGTACATCCTCCAGGGAGATTGTGACCTCACCCATCGTCATATGAAACGTACGTGTCTCTGGACGCCATCGCTCAACAAGCGCGGAGACAAGGTGATGGTCGATCTAAAAACATACATTACACAACAGTTACGTATACATCACAATACAATCAATACATCTAATAGGAAATTAACACAACACTGAATATATGAATCGTGATTGCGCAGACGCGCAACGTGATAAAAGTCAGCTTCTATAAGCCACGGGTGTATATCCTCAGGTATAGCTATATGGTTGTGTGTCGCAGCATGCCGAACATTAAGTATACGATCCCGCATGGTTGGATCAGCCTGGGAATTCCACACATACGTGGATATATGTTTCTCCTGTAGTGTAAGGATACTCCGTATGGATGGACCTAGGTCAATGATGCTCAACGCATCCGATGGTGTCGGTGGAACATGTTGATCGTCACCCATTACTGTATATAAATTTTTCCATGTAAAATTAAAAAATTCTATACGTTCATTAACAAGCAAATTAATATCCTAATGTAACAACATTGTCATTTTTAACTGACTATAGCTAATTTCGTGTATCCTCTGACTAAGTAATTATAAACTAATCTTAAATATTCTCAAACTTAATATTTTAAATCTCCAATATAAATAATATTTAACAAGTCAAAACTAATGTGAATTTTCATATACGCTTACATAGTCAAAGACAATCATGGAAACCTAATCAAACAACATAACGTACAAAGGGTTGGAATTACAAACACAAACACAATAAGTTGAACATTACAAAGCAACACATCGGAACGTACTAAGAACAACAATTGAAACATCAAAATGACACAACTATTCATAATTTGGAAGATCTTGTGCAGCGAACATGTCATCTTCGAGTAGTTCGATTGCCGGTTTGTGAAAAGTAGCTAAAATTTCTATTGGACAAAAACGCTTCCAGTAATTAGCTTCTGCTAACACCTTAAGTAGATCTTCATCGTTTTTCAGTTGTTTTATTTCATGTTCGACCAAGGTATTTGAATACGTTGCATGACCTGGTTGTCGGAAGAACAAGTGTTTGACTTCCTGTGATTCAAGAATTCCATAAGGGGGAACTCCTGCCGGATCAACGTGCTTGATTATATGCTTCACTGTTTGTATATTGCATCCGGAAGGAATTTCAAATCTTTTAGGATTTGTTCCAGTAAACGAGTAACCGAGAAAATTGTCTCGTTGTGGTATGTTCCACTTGCCGTTGTAATACAACAGGGCATCATGAGTAGGAGTTATGGTGGACTGAAGTAGGTTCAGGACATCGTGGGGTGTTCTGCTTATTATACATAACAATTCTATAGGACCAACAAACAAGTGTTTTTCATGGCACACCAACATAGTGCAAACATCATCATCATTTTTCAGTTGCAGCGAATGAAAAAAAATTTTGTTACATGTATTGATTGACGGTTGACGATAGTAAATTTCATCCACAGACTGGTCATCTGTGAGTAGAAGGTTATTGTGCATTCTACTCTTCAATGACTGAAATGAACATTCATCGGGAACTCGCATTGGTATAGGAGTATCACATACGAAAGAAACACCGATTTCGTTGTGTGTTATTGATCCATTCGGAAAAATAAATGCTAACTTGGAATTACCAATGTTTTGAGACCCTGTTTCACCCAAGAAGGCCATGGAATTGCGATTAAGGGAGTTTGCGGAGGCATGTTGTGTGCGATGATTAAACTCGAGTGTGGTGTGGTGTATGTATAAGGGTGTTAATCCCCGCCTATGTCGGGCTTAACCACTTGCGCCTGGATGGGGCGTGACTAATTAGGAAGCAGAACAAAGCTTGATAGTTTTTCGGATTTGGTTTTTGATGATCGCCGAAGAATGTATCCGAGACTCTGAAAAAAAAAGGATGCAACTGCAACATTAAATGCAACCATTTCAAAACTTGATAGTTTTCCATTCACTCTTCACTTGATAGTTTTCCATACACAGCACCAAAGAAATTATGTATGGAAACTAAATTTCATAACATTTTTAAAAATTACATAGCCAAATACAAAAAATGGAAACTAAATCAAAAACTACATAAATCAAAAATATATTTCAAATCAAATATAAATTACCAATTCATACAAAATATAAATAAAAAATGAAAAATAAATTAGCCTCATGTTTTAAATGTGTCAAATAAATACTATTTAACACACAACAACTACATAAATAATATATATTTTTTCAAATTAAAATATATTAAATGAAGCATTTTAACAAAAAAAAAAGTCTTATATTTCATGTATCCTCTGATTAAGTAATTATAAACTAATTTTAAATATTCTCAAACTTAATATTTTAAATCTCCAATACAAATAATATTTAACAAGCCAAAACTAC